>PVJH01013130.1:31055-61709 GCA_004026705.1 Nesogale talazaci
CAAGTTTCCTCTGATTCCTGAAGCCTTCCTCCCTGTCCCCCAACCATCATGGTCCCAACTCTACCTTGCAAATCCAGATGGACTGGAGAAGTCACACTGGCATAGAGGGGAGCTGGAGATATGGGGAAACCAGGATGGATGGGCCCCTTCGGGCCAATGGTTAGAGTGGAGATACTGGAAGGGTGGAGGGAAGGGGGGGATAGAGAGACGGAACCAACAGCAAGGATATATACACAAGCTCTTATTTGAAGGATGGGCATCAAAGGAGTGGGTTGGGGGAGAGGTCGGGCAGTGTACTATATGACAAAACAATAACAATGTATAAACTATTGAGGGTTGGAGGGGAGGAGAGACCAGGGGAAAAGGGGAAGGAATGGATAAGCCGATACTAGGGGCTAAAGGGAAAAAGGTGGACGATTGGAGAACAATAATAGAAGTGGACATGTGAGGGTTCTTGATGAGTATGCTTATTTATATATTGTGAAAAACGATGTATGAGCCCCTAATAAAATGATTGAAAAAATAAATAAATAAATCAAAGACTATGGATTGCAAAAAAAAAAAAAGAACTGCTCTTTTGAGTTTCTAAAGAAACCAGCCAGGTCTCTGACCCCTGGAGCAGGTAGTGGGTTCAAGCTGTCAACCATTCAATCAGCAGCTGCGCACCTTAACCATGGCACCATCAGAAAACAAGGCTTTAGCTGTGTCTCCATTGAGTTCTGCTCTTTTTGTGCAATCATTAAACAAGGCAGCCTTTTGTCAAGTCAATAAACCCATCCATTTAACAAGCTGCTGAGATTAACCAACGCCTCTGCTTTAACCCATCTCAAATGAACCTTCTCTGAGTAAGAGAGTAAAGGTCCCTTCATGTTTGATGAAAAATATGATTGTGAAAAATGACAATGTTTGTTTTCACTGTATCTTGAGTGTATCTTACATCCCATGACTTAGGAAAATAATAAAAGATTCAGTTTTGAGACATGCTCCCTCAAAAAAAAAAAGAAGTATTCATTCCAAGTATAATAGAAGAAGCAAGAAGGATGTTAACTTCAGCAGCCAGTGTAAACTCTCTTGAGGATGTCAAGTGAGAGCTACCTTAGGGGAAAAAAATACCACATGGACTGAGAAGCAGGGTTTCACAGAGGACAGCATGCAGATCACATAGAAAAAGGCATGGAAATGGGTCTCCCCTTGAAAGATGCTGGATGACTTGAAGTACCTTGCCTGAGAAGTCTCTAGGTCTACATGGTGCTGAAATCAAAAGTTCTGGTATTTCTCAGGCAGCTCTTTCTTTCTTTCTTTCTTTCTTTCTTTCTTTCTTTCTTTCTTTCTTTCTTTCTTTCTTTCTTTTTTGTCTTCAAAGAGTCCATGGGTGGTGCATTACAGTTAACACCTTCAGTTGTCAACATCTGACAGGTATGGGATTCCAGTCTACTCCAAGGCACCTCAGAAAAAATGTCAAGAATCTACTTACCCAGAAAAAAAACCCATCCTCCTAACCCTATGAAGCAGCACTTGTTCTACTCTGCTGTGCTTGGCAACCATGAGTTGGAATGATCTTAATGGCAACTGGAGTCTTTTAGAGGCAAAGACTCAATGGCAATAATGCAGAATGAATGACTGATTCGGAAGTGGTAGTGGATTCAGTGATGGAAACAGGAGGCATTGTCCTCTCTTTGCTTTTTTCCTTAATGAAGTTCCTCCCTAGGCTGAGAAAGAGAAGCAGAGTTTGTAGTTCTTGGAGTCACTACGGAGTGTGATGAGAAGAGAAGTGACAGAGTGCGTCACATGGCAAACTTGCCGGGGAACGAGAAAATATTTGCTGATTGTGCCGACCAGGGCGGTGTTTTGTTCTGTTGGGCATAGGGTTGCTATGGGTCAGAACTGCTGCATTGGCATCTAATAACATATGTGTAGAGATGCCATGTTTTGTTTTGTTAAAAAAAAAAAGGAGAAATTGTGCAGGGTTGGCAAGAGGATCACGAAGCAGCTCCTCCACCTTCAGACCCAGAACTGTGTGGAATATGGAAATATGACTCTCACTTGGAAAAAGAACACTTAAAACTCAAGGTCCTGAGCAAAAAGTCAAGTTTCAGCTAGACTTGCAAGTTAAAAAAAATATCCTGAGCAGAAGTTAAAAATAAGTTATTTGTTTAATGACTCACAAGACAAACTCATTGTCATAGAGTCCATTCTGACCTGTAGAGGCCCTATGGACAGGGTAGATCTGCCCTCTATAGATTTCTGAGGCTGTAGATCTTAACGGGAGCAGACCACCTCATCTTTATTCCAAGGAGCAGATTATAAGTTTGAACTACTGACCTTGTGGTTAGCAGCTGAACCTACAACCCACTGTGCCACATGGGTTTCTCACTACTGACTTATAAAGCAAAGATTCGAGAAGTTGGAATAAGAATGGTCAAGACATAGGAGCAATCGTACATGAGATGAGATCAATCTTACTGTTTGGGACTAGAGAGAGAGAGAGAGTCTAAATCTTGACTTACATAAAAGAATTGTGTTTGGGTCAAATATCTAGTTGTATTCTTTAAATGTGTTGTTTTGTGCCCTTCTGCAGACAGATTGCTCCCTAAGTGATTGTTAAGGTCGCACTGTCATTCTTTCGTGATTCATCTTATTTCATACTATATCTACAAAGAGAACAGAACCCATTCTGAGACCTCTCATTGTTACCAGCTTGTGAGTTGAGTCTCTTCAGACTTTGGAAGCTTTTCTGCATCTGAAGAAAACAGCCCCAAGCCGCATCTGGAGGGAGTCGTGCTAGCAAGCAGATGAACTCTCTTAAGAGATTGGAAACAAGTTCCAGTCCACTGGCTCCATAAAGCTTTTTAAAATTTTCTGCTGCTTCTGGATTGCTGGCAGTGGATAATTACCTGACAGAAATTAAACTTCTTCCTAGTTGCCTTTGAGTGGCCCATGTGCACCGATTAGCACTGCTCCTTGGGGGTCTCAGAGCTGTGCCCTTTCAGAAGCAGACCTTCAGGTCTGTATCCTGAGAAGTCACTGGGCAGCTTCAAAAAAAATGCATCAATTTATTGTTTCACTAGGTAGTCTCTCCTTTAACTGTGTGCGTCCCTCCTGAAAACTAAAGTATATCACAAGAATGGAAGGTGCGGTCTTATATTTTGAACTTTTCAACCTACTCACTCATTTGATCATGAACTTCCTACCAAATATAAGATTAAACTGAGTAATCTATAAAACCACCAGATTTGTTCTCTTTGGATTGCATCTATAGTATTTGATCCTTACTCCTCTTGAGTGAAGCCCTGGGTTAGCTGTGATCCCACACAAGGTCAGCAGTTCTAGACCAACAGCCACTCCCTGAGACACAGAGCAGGTTTTCCACGCCTATAAAGAGTTACAGTCACAGAAACCCATAGGGGCAGTTCCACTCTGTCCTACAGGGTCACTAGAAGTCCAAACAAACTCAATAGTAATGAGTTATAATCCTATGAAATCACTAGGTATGGAAACCAAGGCTAGGAAGTTGAGTCACTTCCTCAAATTTGGGTACCACCGTTGCTGGATTTTCTATGAAACTAATGAAGATTCATTGTCAAGGTCTCCCTCTTGCATGGACCCACTGTATAAATAAGATCACATCTTAAATTCATTGAATTGATTCTAACTCATGATGATCTCATGTGTTACACCACAAAAGTGCCCGGGATGGTTGTCTTGGTTGTAATCTTTATGGAAGCAGATCACCAGGACTTCCTCCTGTGGTATTACTGAGTGGTTTGAGTTACCAGCATCTAGGCTATTGATCCATTTGTGCCAACCGAAGTCCTCTGTGAAATGTTAGAATGGAGGAAAGGGTCCATCAGTGGTTTGCATGGTAGTAAGCTTCTATATGATTTGTAAGAGTGACTCTCTGCTACACATTCCTGTAGACAAGCCATTTGGAGCTTTGCTAATAGAGTCACAGGCACCATGTGGAGACCCACAACAGTGCTGAGAGGCTTCCACTGCCACTGGGTCCATAAGAAGTTCCACCCACTAGCCTGTGATCTCCCTGCACTCGACATCAGTACATGTGTTCTGTGAGCCTAAAAAGATAATTTATAAAGACTTATCAGACATATGGGCTAGTGTTGGACTTAGGGACTTGATCTAGAATGTGTTGGGGTATTTTGTCAATATACAGTTGCTTTTTTACATAAAACTCTTTCACACAACCACCTGGTGGTTCCCATTCCTGGAGACCACAAGGATGGATAAAGCTCTTTCTTATGCTCTTTTAAGAGTGAAACATGTTAATGATAATTAAATAAATACCACGGTTTCTTTCCACTTCCATTTCTTCTTCATCCAGTTTCCCATTATATTGACTGATCCTGGAGTAGTCATGAAGAATTTTAAGATCCAGTTAAGGAAAGTTAACTTGGGGACTTGCTAAGGGTCTTCAAAATGTTTGTGGAAAATGGAATTAGAACATATTCAAGTGTTTCCATGAACTTTGTGAAGTCCCTTATATGTACTTTAGACATATAAGATTTCCCTATGTGGCCCCAAATCATGACTATACTTTGTTACACAGTTGCATGCGTTCTTGTTGTAGAACTGGCTTGGAGGAATGTCCACTCAACCTCTTTCTTCTCCCACCCTCCCTGGGCTAACACTTCAGGCTTTTGACACAAATATTGTAGGGTTGCAGAGAGCTTGAGGCACTAGAAGCAAGTGGAGATAGGTAGTGAGAAAGAAGCCAGGTTTCCCTGGCTTAAGGTTTCCCTGGATTAAGATGCCATTCTATCATCTGTCATTATACTGTTATTTTTCTCTATAGAAAATATGACAGCATGGGTATCTTTGAGAGAGGCAATATACAGTCAGAAGATGTCAGGAAAAATATTATAAAACACAATTGATGTATGCATTGTTATAAGAGTTGTACGAGCCCCAAACAAAGTGATAAACATCTATATATACATTATAGAAATGTGTCAGGCAGTTGGTTTATTATAATATTGTGCTGTTTCTATGGATTTTTTTGCATTTGCCAACTTATTGAAATTTATAATTCTTTGTATTTCTCTTCTTATTGTAAATAGACGTTAACTTTTATATAGTATTAATTACTAATATGTGCTTTTGTTCTTAAGCAGATCCTACTCTAAGTGGTATAAGCTATCACGTTACTTGTGAAAACAAAGCAAAACAACTATTGTAAAGCTCAGATTTACCCCATCTGTCTATAGAGCGCTGCTTAATCTATGCATACAGTGTCAGATAGGCCCTTTCAGTAAATATATAAAGTGTCAAAAGTTACCATGGAGATCTCTCCACTGTCCTAACTTACCCTACGAAGATTTCTGTTGTTTTGAGGGTTTTGAGGTTTTGTTTTGTTTGTAATGACTTATCCAGGTTGAATATTTTGATGCCATGAAATGGTGGAGCAATATTCTCTTCCCTGCCTTCAAACTTTACCCCAGTAGATTTCCTATTTTTTGCACATGCCTCATTTCCTGATTCTCTGGCCTGGACTCAAATATACCTGAATCTAGCCAGTGGAACTGTTATCACAGTCTGTTGGCCTAACGACAGGAAATGCCAACAACCTTGAGTCTTTCCCCAAAGGAAAGCCAGCCAAAATGTGTAACATTGGAGCCTTGCATATTTCAGATGATGCTCAGATAAGAATGGGCTATCTGGAAATGCCCTTTCTCCCAATGTTTTGAAGCCACTCAGATGATATGAATCCCAAATTGAGAAGCAAAAATACTGTAGTAACATGTTCTTTCTTAAGGTAAGTCCTTGAGAAATAGCAGCACTTCTACTAGAATATTATGTCAAATGCTAACATTACTTGCCCAAAGTTTGAGGAGGGGGTTGTAGTTAAGATTTATTGTGCCAACCTGGCCAATAAATACATATGGGATTAATTAAAGGGTAGAGAGATAAATGCCTCAGGAAGCTTTGTCTTTCTAGTTCTCTAGTCTCTTGTTCTCTAGTAATCAGACCAGTGGGTGGCTGGCTGCCTTAAGTATATCTTTTCCCCAGCTGGCAAGACTCACTTCCTGGGAGACATCCCTGAGGAGAAGCCACCTGGACCTATCTTGATGCAGCCCTGGGTGCTGGAGCAGCTGTGTGGAGACCCCTGCCAGCACTGAGATGCTGTCATGTTCACTGGTTCGTCTTCCTCCTGAATTCAGCATTAGTGCATGTGTTTTTGTGAATTTGAGGAGGACTTTGTCGATTGGTGTCAAACACATGGGCTAATATTGGACTTATGGGATTGGACTGTACTGGAATGGATGGGGTTGGGATGCTTTCTTAGTATACACTTATCTTTTATATAAACTCTCTCATATATGAGTTTCTGTATATTTATTTCTCTAGTCTACCTAGACTAACACAGGGTGGGATGAGATTACCAAGAAAAATACAAGATCTAGGTCCCTCTTTAAGAAAAATGATCTCCAGATTCACTATCCAGCACTGACAAAACTAAGCAAGCACACTTCAATCAGTCCCTTGAGAGAGTTGCCCCCACACTCGGCCTCTCCTATGTCAGTCTGGCTGGACTACAGAAACAAATAGAAAGACATTCATATGTGTATAGGAAAGAGCTTTCTATAAAAAGTAATTGTACATTAAGAAAACATCCCAGTCCAGTCCAGATAAAATTCATAAGTCCAATATTAGCACAGCCTGGACAGTAGGTCCAATACTACTCCATAAATTCCTCCTTAGACTCACAAAACACATGCAATGATGCCTAATGCAAGAAGATCACAGGCCAGTGAGTGGAAAATCTTGTGGATGAGGATACAGTAGAAGCATCTCAGTGTTGGCAGGGGTCTCCACTGATTCCCCCAGCTCCCAGGACTCTGGCTGCATCAGCCTAGCTCCATCAGGCTCATGGTCATTAATGTCTTGCAGAGAGTGAACGTGTGTTCCACCTCCAGCAAGTTATTTATTTCTTTAGCAACTCCAAATGAGGTCATCAAGCCTAGACTCCACCCCTCCACTCTTAAGTCTGAAATTGATGACCACATTATGTAGCTACCACGGTGTCCTACCCACTCCCCCCACCTTCCATGTATTACAGGGGTAAAGGGAAGAAGCAAAGAAAGAGAGATTGTTCAGATCATCCAGGCATACAGATCAACAGCAAAAGTCACAAACCAGCTTACAGAACACATAAAGAACATCATACAACATCCCACGACAATCTCCACCTTTCTTCCCATGAACCCTGCCACTATAAAAAACTGAAGGTATTGCTACATGATGAATAAATAAAGTCTGAACCTTAATCCTTCTCCTGAATATTGCCCTGTACCTCTGACTCTGTGTTTATTATTATGATATTTCTTCTCCTCACCTTGGGCAATTTGGAGCTGTTTGTTGCTGTGGGCAGTATGTGATGTAATTGTTCAGTGATCCTTTTTATGATGCTAGTCAAATCATTCATGAAAAACCAACCTTGCAGGATTTGAACTGGCCTTGTTGTGACCTGCCTGATGAATCAGCCTCCCAAAAGGCCATGCTTTTCTAGCACTGACACCAGGATGTTTTTCCGCATTCATTAGGGAACCCTGTTTACAACAATTCTCAGACATGTCTGGACTGTTGCACTGCTTCAGGGAAGGGCTCTAAGGCAAGGTCTGTTGTACTTAGGACTCACCCTGAAGTTTTACTGGTAGGTGAGGGTGGGGCATGAGAAAAACAACCCCCTCAACAGAAGGTTTGAACTTTGTCATTATGGTTGGCTGTAAGCAGAATTCTGTGACTTCCACTCATTTTGTGCCTCAATTCTTGGCAATAGTCACAAAATAAAGACCATACAGTTGGGCAGGAGGATGCTTTGTTGCCTCTGGGAGGCCTGGTTGTCGCACATCTGCAAAGAGAGAGCTCAGCTCTGGCTTGATGAAGTGATGACTGAATCAAGGCACGTGCAGAGGAAGAATGAGCAGAAATAGAACACATGGCTAAACCTTATAGGGAATCAGGCGTATCCAGACAAAACCAGCTGCCATGAAGTCTTGAGGAAGCTACACATGTGTCAGATTTGGACTGTGTTCTGTTAGGTTGATTGGTCTGGAAGCAGATCACCGGACCTTTCATTTGAGGAGAATCTAGACCGTTCTTCTGAGGAGAATGGTTGACCTTTCGGTTAGCAGTGGAACATGTGGACAGTGTGCCCCACTCAGAGACTCTTGAGACAAGAATCTGCTAATTCTAATCAAATATTGGTTTGATGGTTTCCTGGCTCTTGATCAGGCCTCTGGGGGTCTTGGTTGCGATCAACAAGGTTAGCAGTTTGAAGTCACCAAACCATCTAAGGGATAAAGTTGAGCTTGTCTACCCTGTATATATTATTCTCTGTCTTCTAGGCTCAATGTGAGCCAGACGGTTTTGAGTTTTGATCAGGCTCCACCAAACAACCCAGGCCAGAGGTAACAAAGACTTGTTTCTTCATTGTGTTACAGTTCTATGAAGATCACTAACCCCCAGTACTACTGAAATCTCTACTACCCGCTTTGTAAATTATTTGTGTCCCTGGCTGCTGCTCTTCTACCCACCCAACTCCTTTTAGCCCTTGAACTGTTAATTCAAAATCCTCTGGGTTAAAAAATCAGAAGGGGATCTGAATACAGTTTTTCTCTTAATTATAAACCCTTCTGAAAATGCAACCAGAAAATAAAAGAAAGAAGCAGATAAAGAAGTTGAAAGGCAATTTTAATGTTGACGTGGATTTCCTCTTGTCATGAAGCAATGTCCCTCTAGAGAGCAGGCTAATTGAGACTGGAAGTGGAAAGGCACATGGAAGTTGATTATTTCTTCAAAAAACCTAGAGCTCACCCTCTAGTCAGGTTCAATTGATCACACACCCAATCTTGTGCTGGGGTTGCAAAATGGAATGTAAACAGGAACAAATGAACTCCACTGTAAGGGTAACAAATGAAAGGATCACAAGACCACCTGGAAGAAGGCAGAGAATGATATTGTGTTAGTCTGGGTAGACTAGAGAAACAAATTCATAATCACGCATATGTATATAAGGGAGAAGTTTATATGCAAGAGGAATGGAACACTGAGAAAGCATTCTAGCCCAGTCCAAGTCCATAAGTCTGATATTAGTCCAATACCAATCCATAAGTCCTCTTCAGACTCATGAAGCACATGCAATGCCAGGACAATCACAGGCCAGTGGGTGCAAAGTCTTGTGTATCCATAGTGGTAGAAGCAGCTCAGTGCTGGCAGGGCCCTCTCTATAGCTTCTCAAGCATCTCAGCATTGGCAGGAGTGTCTGTGTGACTTTTCCGGTTTCAGAGGTCTGGTTCTATCTGGGTAAGCCCATATGGCTTCTCCTCCAAGATGTCTCACAGGGAGTCAACCGTCTGTCTTGTCAGCTGCAGTGCTTCTCAAGGACTGGGTCTTGTGTCTTGTCAGCAGAGTATCTCTAAGAAGAAAAAGTACCGTGAGATTTCCCAAAATTCTCAGGAGAATGTCATACCCACACAAAGGTCTCATTGGCTATCTCCAGATGGACAAGCTAGACTCCACCCCTACACTCTTTATCAAATTGGTACCAGAGTACATGACTGCCACAGATATCAAGGCATGTAACGTTAGGAGGGAGAATTCTTCTAGATTCTGAAAAGCTGAAGATAAGAAATCGTACACTATATATTCTAGTTAAGCATACTCTTGTCTCTCAGGGGCATGGTCTAGCAATTCTAGAATCATTTTATGTGCAAGCGAATATTGACCAAAAAAGAGAACCTACTGTGGATAAGGAGGGCCATAGGTACAAACAAAGTGAGAGGGAAGGAGTCCTGTACTTCACACTGGTTACATGCTTAACTGTCATCTGAGAGGTGCAGGCTTCACATCCATCCACACCTTCCTTGGGAGAATGACCTGGCAAACTCTTCCCCCAAAGATTCCAAAAACCCAAACCAAATTCACCATCATCAATTTGATTTGAACCCATAGTGGTTCTAGATAGTAATTCCAAGGCAGTGAATCTTTATGGCAGTGGATAGAATCAACTTTCTCCCACAGAGAACCTGAGGGGTTTGAACTTCTGACCTGAAGGCTAGCCCTCCAATGTTTACCTGAAAGCACCACAAGATTCCTTTGTTTAAAGTGTAGTCTAGAAAATCCTGTGGGGTTGCTAGGAATGCAAAATCGACACTTTGGCACCCAAAACACCACCAAACAATATGTGTAAATCACAGCATGGCTATGTGTGTGTGTGTGTGCAGATCTACCTATACATCTATTCATCTATCTATCTGTATATATGTGTCTATAGTATCCAGATATACAGACAGGTTACTTTTCAGCCATGAGGACCTAAAGCACCCATCCATATTTGGAGAGCTCTTCTAAAGTCCTAAGGATGCATGTGTATATTTATATTGGGTTGTATTACATTATGTTATAGATATAATTTAAATACTACATAAACATATGCACACACTTTAAAAGTATATATATATATATTCTTTTCAAAGTTATATTTATACATCACTTAATAATCAACATAAACAAATTTCTTACCAACTTTTTGAATCACCCCTATACATATGTGTATGTAAATGTACCTGTATATATTAATATTTTTCAAGGACGTAGGTATGAGATGTATAAGATACATTCTATTCAGGGGGAGGGGGGCCACAGCATTGTTCACCCAGAGCTCAGCACCACCAGCCGAGAACTGTTCCATGAGAGTGGAGGGTAAGAAAAGACCAGTAGCAGCTTAAAAGAACCCAGGTCCTGAGATGTGTCATTCCAGGAACCATGTATTACCTATCACCAATTCCATGTTGTTGTCAGCTCTCAAGAAATCCTAGAGGCAAGGCAGCTCTGTAAACTGGTTGAAAGGGTGTGGCTCCTCTTGTTGAAAGGCTGTGGGAGAAGAGCCCCCTTACCATCTCGGCTCCATGCTCTGTGAAGCCAGTCCTGGGATCCTCACACAAGCCGACTCAAGAAACCTACAGGCAGCGAAGTTACTTTCTCCAGAGAACTTTCCCATCCATTAGTCACTTCCCCACCTCACAGAAGAGATTAGTCAAGCAAAGAGGCTTGATGCCACACCGGGTGAATCACTCCCGGTTCAGCGAAGTCTCTGAGGGGAACTGACAAGTAATGCCCTTCTCTGTTTCCAAGGAAGGATTCATCTGTGCGTGGATTAAAGGAGAAGGAGGAAGGAGCATGACTGTAATACTTCACATCAAACTAACATGAATCAGAGCCTGAGAGGTAATCAGAGACCTGGAGGATGAGGCTTGTGGTGCCGTCGCTCTCTTCCACACAAAGACTTTGATATATCTGACCTGCCCTTCTTCCTGCTTTACACTTGACTGCATCTGTTTACTATTTTCTGTGGAAAACCAACCCCTGAGGAAGTCTCCCTTTCTCTGTAAAGGGAGTGCCAGGGTTCCTCAGGTGCCCTTGCACCATCTCCAAATCATGTAACTTCTGTGTCAGAGCAAATCTGTGCTCAACAGGGATTTCTTTCAGTGGCTGTTTCTCTCCCCCCCACCCCCCAGTGACTGCTTTTGTAGAAGTAGTTCACCCGGTCTTTCTTCTGAGGGACCTCTGAGTGGACTCAATCCTCCCATGGTTCAGTTAACAGCTTCACACTTTACCATGAGGGGTTTAGTCAAATGCCAGTGCACTTTGATCATGACAAAACAGAAAGGTTTACAATGGGCATATAGTGATAATTCAAAAGATACCAGTAATCATACAAATTATAGGGTAAAGGACCTGTAGCTAGTGACTCAAAATAAGGCTAAACCATCCTGCTCTGATCTAAGACATGGATTTAGAAAGAGCATTACTATCTATAGAGTTTAATGTACTGGTATTTTAGATTGTTCATATGTATTGTTTATGTCTTGCTGAGCCTAAAATCTAGGACCCCTTTATCTAAAATATCTATTTTTTAATGTTAAGATATTTATACTTACAAGAAAATTAGGATAAATAAAAATAAGGTTCCTGGCCTCACCAAATAGATGTTTTCAACTTGCTGATTGTGTTAGTCTGGGTAGACTAGAAAAACAAATTCATAGACACATATATATGTATAAGAAAGAATTTTATATAAGAAAAATTGAATACTGAGAAAACATGCTAGCCTATTCCAGATCAAGTTCCTAAGTCTGATATTACCCCATATGTCTGATACCAATCTATGAAGTTCTCTTCAGATTCATGAAACACCTGCAATGACACCAAGTGCCAATGGGTGGATAGTATTATGTACCTAGGGATGGTGGAACCATCTCAGTGCTGGCATGGGTGTCCATGTGGTTCCTCCAGGTCCAGGGCTCTTGCTGCCATCAGCATGGCTTCATGTATCTTATCAGTAGAAAGTCTCTCAGGGAGAGAACAAAGGGAGAAAGAGAGGTGTCTCCTGCCTCCAAGGAGGAAGTAAAGGAGTTCCCAGAATTCTCAGGAAAAGGCCATGCCCACACAGAGGCCTCATTGACTATGACCCGATTAACAGACGATACTCCAACCCTTCACTCTTAATACTCTCAAGTCCCAAATTGACACCAGATCATGTTACTACCACACTGTTATCCCAAGGTTATAGATTTTGGGTGGTTATTGAACTTTAAATTCAGATATCTTGCTTTGAGAGTGTCCAGTGAATGGTGGCCTGAAACTATACTTACTATTATAACGCTCTCTTTGCATTTTACATTGCATGTATTAGTTTGGCATTGTTCTGCCTAGGGTGTTATTGAAAGTTTTGTCCTAACCTCAATGTTCATGTAAATAATGACCAATAACTTAAGAATTTAATCTACATGTCAAAAACATTCCATAGGTATAATTTCCTTTTTTGTTTCCTTTTCTCAGCAGTGTTTTACATGCTATACATTGATTAATTCAATGACAGTATTAACAGAATTCCCTTATTCCCCATGGAGATGATTTATAATGTTCCATAGCCTAAAATGACAATGATGTCTCTAAATTTAACCAGATACATATATATGCCACATATATATGAGTATATTTGGATTTGAAATTTAAGAATAATTAGTGCTTATGACATGCCCTACTCAAATATGCACCTCATGAAGAGATCACTGAAGGCATGCGTGGAATAGCGGTGTGGTGTCCAACTTTCAAAAAGAATAGTGCCTTGATATTAAATGTTGGTCTTAAAGCAAGCAGTCTTATTGACTTATATAAATGCAAAACAAATGTGAAGAAAAACAACTGTTTTGAAAACTCGTTTCTTATCATACTTGGAATGTAAGTATAAAGTCAAAATTATATAATAAATCAATGACTGTAATTTAACACATTCAATTAAAAATGTTATTACCTTTAAAGAAAAAAGCAAACAAACTGTCTTCAAGCGAGGCATCAATCAACTAGATCCAGTTGGAAGGACCACACTAACCTATGGGACCCAAAGATTGTAAATCATAAAATCCAAATCTGAAGGACATAATGGTACAGAGTTGAAATTGTGAACACCCAATTTGCAGAAGGCTGTGGATGACAATGGAAGCCCAAACTTCATTTACAGGATTTCCATGTGGATTTAGTCTCCATTGAATCTTCTCTGACCATAGACCAAGGATATGAATGGCTTTGCTCTCAGTGAGAGAACACTCTAAATTTGATTACAGCCAATATAGTTAGGTTAAAATGTAACCCCTTTTTGGGAAAGGAGGTGGTGTTGACAAACCCAGGGATAAGGGAACAACAAGTGATTCAAAACAGTGACAAGTTGGACTTGAAAGGCCTGACAGGGATTGATCAAGAGTAATGTAACAGAAGATCCTGAAACCCAAATAGAGGCTGAGCATGATAGTGGGTCAAGAGGAAAGTAAAGCGAAATAGGGGAAAGAACTGGGAGGTAAAGGGCATTTATGAAGATCTAAATACAGGCATGTACATAGGTGAATATATTTATATATGATGATGGGGAAATAGGTCTACATGCATATACTTATAGGGTTAGTATTAAGACAACAGATGGGCATTGGACCTTCACTCCAGTACTCCTCTAATGCAAGAATACTTTATTCTTTTGAACTGATATTCCATGATGCCACAAAGTCCACATGGAAGAAGTACACCAGCGAATGTGCCCACGGGGTGTCAAGGGGATCAAGTATCAGGCATCAAAGAACTAAAAATTATATCATTATAAATGAGGGGGCATACAGATTGGGGACCCAAGGCCTATCAATAGGTGAAGCAATAGCCCCTTACAGAGGGTTTGCAGGGAGAAGATAAGCAGTTAAGGTACAGTGCATCAACAATGAAATAAGCAATTTCTAGTTCTTAAATGCTTCCTCCCACCCACTATCATGATCCCAATTTTACTTTACAAATCCAGCTAGACGAGGAGATGTACACTGGAGCCAGAAACATGGAGAATTCAGGACAGATGATCCCTTCAGGACCAATGGTGAGAGTGGTGATACTGAGAGGGTAGAGGGAAGATGGAGTAGAAAGGGAAAATCAATTGCAGGAATCTACATATAACATCCCCCCTGGGGTAGGACCAACAGAGAAGTGGGTGAAGGGACACATTGGACAGTGTACAATATGACAAAATAATAACAATTTGTAAATTATTAAGGGTCCATGGGGGAGGAGAAGTTGGGTGGACATTGAGCCTCTACTCAAGTACTTCCTCAATGCAAGAACATATTGTTCTATTAAATTGGCATCCATGATGCTCACCGTCCTGACCCAATTGCTGAAGACAAATGTGTGCATGAGAAAATGTGGTGAAGAAAACTGATGGTCCTTGGCTAATAAAAGATATAGTGTCTCAAAGACTTGAAGATAAACGAGTCATCGTTCAGCGCAGAAATAGCAAAGTCCACATGAAAGAAGCACACCAGCCTGTGTGATCAAGAGGGGCCAAAGGGAGCAGGTCTTGACCATCAAAGAACAAGAATCACATCATTATGAATGAGGGGAAGAGCACGGTGAGGACCTAAAGTCCACTAGTGGGGGTAATTTGTAAACCCTTTACAGGGGAGTCATGGGGAGGAGACAGACCAGTCAGGGGACAGCTGGGCAGTGATGATGCATGCAAGTTTCCTCAAGTTCCTGAAGCCTTCCTCCCCCCCACTATCATGGTCCCAACTCTACCTTACAAGTCCAGATGGACTGGAGAAGGTACACTAGTAGAAAGAGGAGCTGGAGATATGGGAAAACCAGGACGGATGAGTCCCTTCGGGCCAGTGGTGAGACTGGAGCTGCTGGATGGGTGGAGAGAAGGTGGGGTAGAGAGATGGGATCAATTGCAAGGATATACACATAAGCCCCTATTGGAAGGATGGGATTCAAAGGAGTGAGTTGGGGGAGAGGTCGGGCAGTGTAAGATATGACAGAACACTAATAATTTATAAAGTATTGAGGGCTGGTGGGGAGGGGAAGGGAGAGCAGGGGAAGAGGGGAAAGGATGGAAAAGCCAAATAAAGGGCTCAAGGGGAAAGGCAGATGTTTGGAGAATGATGACAGCAACAAACATGTGAAGGTGCTTGGCACAGTTTGTTTATTTATGTATTGCGAAAAACGATGTACAAGTCCCCAGTAAAATGATTTTTAATTAAAAAAATGATATAACATCTGGGATCTTAAAGGCTTGAAGATAAAGAAGTAGCCATCTAGCTCAGAAATAACAAAGACCACATGGAAGAAACACCAGTGTGTGTGATCACAAGGTGCCGAAAGTATCAGGTATCAGGCATCGAGGAACTGAAAATTTTCACACTGTAACTGAGAGGGGTTACAGACTGGGGAACCAAAGTCCATCTGTAAATAATGGACGGCTCCTTACAGTGGGATTGCAGGGAGGAGTAAACTAGTTAGGGTATAGTGTAACAACGGTGAAACATACAACTTTGCTCTGGTTCTTCATTGCTTCCTCCTTCTCGCTGTCATGATCCCAGTTCTACCTTACAAATCTGGCTAGACCAGAGGATATACACTGGCACAGATAGGAGCCGACAACAAGGGAATCCAGGATAGTTGATCCATTCAGGGTCAGTGATGAGAGTGGCAATCCAAGAAGGGTGGAAGGAAGATGGGGTAGAAAGGGGAAACCGATGATAAAGACCCATATGTAACTTCCTCCTTGGGATATGGAAAATGGGGAGGTGTCTGAAGGGGGACATCAGACAATGTATAATATGACAAAGTAATAATAAGTTATAAATTATCAAGGACTTTTAAGGGGGTGCAGGGAAGGAGGCAAAAATAAGGCAAACTCAAGGTCTTAGATAGAAAACGGATGTTAGGAGAATAATGAGGGCAGTGGATTACAGATGTGCTTGGTACACTATGGACCTATGTATGAATTGTGACAAGAGTTGTAGGAGCCCCCAATAAAAGGATTTTAAAAAGAAATAAAGAAAGCAAAGAGAAGATGCAAGGAATAGTGCATAAAATAGCACCTTTTCCTCATATCACTCACACTCAGTATGATTGAGATGTGAGATGGGAAGAGAAGTTAGAAGGAGTATAAGGTCAACCTATGGAACTGGGGGCCACGGGGCCCAGGGTGTTCGTATCACTCTCAAATCTGCACTTGATCAAGCAGAAGAGGTTTTCAGAAGAGACATATCATCAAATAAGTCTTTTAGATGGATGTCTCTAGATAAAAATAAAATGAGAAAAATGATGGAGACAGCATGTAGTGTGTGCAATCTGGTAAAAAAAAAATGTCTCCCACTAGTGTGGTTATTATCCTGGAAAGCAAGGAGAGATTCTTTGAAGACTGCAGTGAATTCTATAGTTCATAATTGGGTAACATAAATATGATGCATTCTGACTGTTAACTTCGATTCATCAGATTTTATGTGCTATAGTTATGCAATCAAGGAGTCTTTCCACTCCCAAAGCCAATGGGCTTTTCGATGTTCCTAAACTACTAAATCATACTTAAGGTACCCTGGTGATGGCCATGTTTAAAATGTTTGCTGTTAACTCATTAGCCACTTCTAGCCACCATGAGGAAGAAAAGACCAAACTATCAAGTTTGCAGTCAAAAAACCTTATGGAGCATGGGTGAGATAGCAATATCAATTAAAGGGGGCATGCAATTATAGAAGTGGACAATTCCAAGTCCACGGATTGGGTGTCAGGCTAGAGGCTTCTTCTGACTCATCTAGCTTTAGGGACTGGTAAACCCAAGAGTGATAAACCAGACAGCAGGCTTTTGGATACAGAAGCAACTGAACCCAAGGTTGGCTGCAAGAAGGCCAGCTGCTGATGACTTTCCACAGCAGCAAGCACTATGATAATTTAGGGTGGGACCTAACACCCACAGTCAGATCACCACCCCACCCAATTGATTGTAAGGAAGCTTTCTCCAGAATGTGGCCTGCTCCAAGTATAAGTGAATAAGGTAGAAATGCTTGCTTGATTGGGCTGTCTGTATTCTGCAACTGGCTCATTCTCCAACCTCTGGCTTGTTTGATTTGAATAGTGGTCATCATTGCTTGCTGAGTCTGGGAGTCAGCCGCAGCAGACCTGCCATGGATTCACTCACCCCTACAGCCTGCTGTCTGACTTATTGATCATGTTATCACCAGTCCCTGACACTGTGCAAGTCAAGAAGAACCTGCAGTCTAACATCTAACCCACAGAGTTGGGAATTGCCTGCCTCTATACGTATACACATGTGTGTATATATCATATATAGTATATATATATATCATGTACTACATCACCTAGGATGATAACTCTGTAATTGCAAATTCTAACTGGTGCCTTACATTAACTTGTTTAATATTCATACTATAAGATAGTATTATCATTATCCACAGTGTAAATATGAAAAACCAAGGCCCCAAAAAGGTAACTTGCCTATAAAACAATCTGTTCACACAAAATATAGCATGTTACTAAAATGTTACACAAAATTGAGGTGAAAAATAAGCTAGAATAAAATTTGCTCATCATACATAATGCATATTATTTTGGGTATGTCCAGCTATTTTAAGAAACTTCTTCCTGCCTTTCCCGTATGTTGTCCCTAAGAGCATATATTGCTTCTCAAATAAGATAAGGATAAAATGTAAAGAAAACCTTTGATGTATTGGGAACCTCTCTTCCCATCTTGAGTGTCTTGTATCCACACCCCACTACACAGGCATGAAGCTCATTCAGAGACACCTGTCACTCCATGCTTTCACCCACCCATGTATGGAGGCAGGCCTATAAGAGTTTTAATCGAAGGTCCCTTTAGTCACCAACCAGATAATTACATTCTATAATCCCTGTGGGTACCACACATTCCAAAGTTTTCCAAACAATCTCTACTACTAGGGAACTTTATCAGCAACAACAAAAAAAGTTGAGTTCCTGTGGCTTTTTGTAGACATTCCATTAGATGGAACAAGTCGGGTTTTGCAGGCAGCCAGGACAAGTCCACCGGGTTTCAGCCTGTCTCCAAATACATCCTCCTCCCCTGTGCTGAAGATTTGTGCAGGCTTGAGCGAATTGGGGACTCATTCAAAGGGAGGTCATTGTGTTGGGGTTGGCATCTTCAGGAACAGGTTATATGACAAGAGGCCCTTGGCCACGCTGGGCACCAGCTTTGAGCTGCCCCTGAGTGGAAAGACGTTGCTTCCATGTTCTCTGCATCATCCCTATTGAGAGAGTTGTTTTTACAGGACACCATCACAAGCAACACATCAGCTTTGGCTTTTACTTTAAAGGAAGGTTGCCAGCGAGGTGCTCAGCCTGTAATGGGCTCCTTCAGTAGTCCAAGAAGTAGGTAGTGCCCTGTATAAGCTAGCACAGGGGTAATGTTTTCTCTTCCTGCCATGGAAAGTTCACTGGGGGGTAAGGCCTGAAGCAAGCAGAGCCTGGAAGAGATGGGAGATGAGATCTCTGCCCCTTCAGGCCCCGAGCAAAAGTTTTCTCCCTCTTTCCTTTTGGTAGCGCAACGACCGAGAACCTCTCCGCGAGACGCCACGCAGGCGCTTCAGTCCAGAACAAGAGTGAGTCACAGTTTGTACAGCTCAGCGGTGCTGCCAACCCGCCTCTGCTCTCTCTCAGTTTTGTTTTCTTGGTATGATAATTAGTTGTTGGCACGGTGCCTGTGTCTTCTGAGGTGGGGGGGAATTGAGACACCTGTTAATGTTCGGAATGGATGTCCTGCGCATTCAATTGAGCTCAGCTTTCCCCTCAGATTCCAGACGCGAGCTGGTGTGTGGTAACCTCGCCCGCCTTTCCATTGCCCTCATGCCATGTTTTCACAAGTGCAAAAGAAAGGAACATGACGTCCAGGTCTTGTCTTCTGCAGAGTTAGAGCACAAAATTTGGGGTTTTTTTCACCCAAAACAGCCGTTTTCAAACATGTAAAGGTTATTATTCATCCTCCCTACCCACCAAGTAGTTCCAATCCTGAGCAGCATATTTGGATCACCTTCTGCTGATTGAAAAATTGCCAGTGTTTTGACCGCTAGACCATGGTAAAAGGAATCTCTGGGAGCGAGGCACCGGGACTCTTTCAAAGCTCCCCAGAGAGTTTCCAGGAGCCATTCAGGAGGGGCAGCCCCTCTTCTCATCACTCAGGACCCTTCTTGATAAGGTGGAGAGTCAGAGAGGGCGACCTGATTGAACTGTGGTCCTGGGCTTGTTAGCTTTTTCTTATCTGCTTATAAGTCTGTCTTCTTCTAGACTCAGTCCCTGGGCACCTGACTTTCACATCCATGGTACCTTCCACAACAAATGTTAGATGGTTGCTGAGAAAGTGGAAGGAAGGGATGGGTCAGAATTTCACCCACGCCAACCACCCTCCTACACACACACACACACACACACACACACACACACATACACACATTATTGTGTTGAGATAGACTTGCTGGGAAACTCTTAGTCCCCCAGCCAAGACATTCAATATCCCACTTTCCAAAATTATGATTCATTCATTTCTGAAAAAAAAATTTGATGAGTCAGATTGCCCCTCAAATCCCAAACCAGATGAGTTCCCTCTAATTAATTCAGCTGTGTGAAGCTAAGTGCTTGACCTTGTTCAATACCCTGTGCCTCACTAAGCTCTCCTTGAAGAGAGTCATTTATTTCCCTAAACTTGACATATTCCAATTAATAGAGTGGACCTGTGTTCCTTCAGGAATGGGACTCCAGAGGGGAGGGGAGACTGACGGGAAGTGCATTCTCTGACAGAGGAGCCATCAGCTGAGAGTCGGCTGTGCTGTAAAGTTCCAGAAGGCTCAGCTATGGAATGGCTCTATGTTACCACTGTGCCCTGCCAGGCCATGAGGGGAGATCCATGGCAAATCTAAATAGTAAGATCTAAGGGCTCCGGACTAGTGCTCAGAGCAGGCATCGTTGGGCCTCACACATATCCCTAGGCCTTCTCGGCTTTCTTGCCTGCTCACCAGACTTCCAGATACCTGCCCCTCTGAGATGAACCTGCTTTCCTTGGCCTAGGGGCTGGGGGAAGCAGAGGCAGGGCTCCACTGGACGCTCAGGCCCCCTTTTCCCTCCTAGACTCAAAGGCTGGATTTGCCAGGGAAGGCGAAATTCTCTCCACACCGCTGTGATCTTTCATGCAGAGCTGAGTCAAAGCGAAGGCGCTGCTCTCTCAGCAGGACCTTAGTTTCCCACACCCGTTGGGTCCCAGGGGCCTGCAGTGTTGCCGGGCTCACTGCCCGTTGTTGGATGCCGCCCGGTTGACTTTCACACACAGGGACCCAACGTGATACACAGGAGCTGCCCCAGAGGGCTTCCCAGGCTGTAGGCCTTATGGGAGCGAACCACTAGGGGTTTGTCTAGGAGATTGAAGTGGCCTGGAACCACCAACCTTTCTACTGGTGGGGCAGTGCGACCCATGCTCCACTCTGGCTGGCTAGTAGACCTTTCTCCAGCTGTCTTCTGAGGGATCCTTTCTCCCTCCCTTGCTGCCATGCCTATAGCTCAGCAGGTTGAGACCCCTTTGGGGGTTGGAAGTCCCCTTCACAGGAGTCGCCTGATTCATAAGAGTAGCAAAATGACAGGGATGAAGTAGCAATAAAAATAATTTTGTGCTTGGGGGGAGGGGGGCGGGGGGGGCACCAGAACCTGGAGAACTGTATGAAAGGGTAGCAGGCTTAGGAAGGTGGCGAACCACTGCTGTAGCTGATCCCCCAATTGTTTTCTAGTGTCGTGGCCTCCTCCTGGAGGAAGACACAGGGAGTGGCCCTCTCAGGTAGAGTCCTTTGATTTTAGGAAAGACGTTTACCTTTCTTGAGAGCTGATGTCCTCAAAAATCAAAGGAGGAAGAAATTTGAAGTCAGGCAGACTGCCTCACTGGATTGTTCCAGGGACCAGGCCTGGCCCAAGTCTCCTCCCCACCTTCATCTCCCAGGGTTCCCCGCTCCCACTCTGCTTCCAGCAGAGCTGCTTGACTTGGTACAAAACAAGCGGCCAGGTTCTCCGTTGCTGTAGGGATAGTTACTCAGGCTGTCTGGCTGCCTGGAATGCTCTTCTTCCGTACGTCTGCTCGGCTCACGCCTACGTATCCTCCAGCTCTCGGCGTAAATGTCATTTCCTGGAGGAAAACCTCTCAGAGGTTCCAGGCAATGGCCTTGCTCTGCGTGCAGCTATCTGATATCGTCTCCCCATCGTGGCGTGTAGACACTGCGTGGGAATTCCTGTTTGCTTGCCTGCGCCCTCTTCATTCCCCACACCACCATCCTTCCTGTCCTTGTTGCTCCTGAAGGCTGAATGGCCATTTCGCTTGCTCTCCACCACATCCCGGATCCAGACCCCATGACTAGCTGTAGTGTGGGCCTCATGCCCCGCATCCCAAGTACTCTATACATTTCTTGAGGACAGCTTCCGTGTTAGTTACAGTCATCTCTCTCATGCCAAACACAGTGCGTTTTTATAATAAGTACTTCCTCAAATTTACTAAGTAGTGTGATTATGTCTTATATAATATAGATGCCGCTTCATCAACAACAGATACACTCTAATGGCATTGCTGGTGATAGCTTGACTACAAAATGATAATCAAACAGTTCCTGTCATGTTCCTTTTCTTTTTAAGTGTTGTGGGAAGTTGCCCTCAGGCCAATTGGGGACTCGCAGGGATGGGGTATGAGAGAGTAGCACTGCTCCCAGGGTCTCCCAGGCTGCACTCTTGCCTGCTCTTCCTCTGGCCAAGCCTTGAGGTAACCTGGCCCCCAGGTAATCTTTCTGTTTAGCATGTGAGCACTTAAGTCTTGTGTCCCAGGGCTTCTTTTATTTTATTAAATGTCTCCAATAAGGGCTGAGCCCTGGTGGCGTAGTGGTTGTGTGCGGGACTACAGCCCACTGGGATGGAGGTTCAATTCCAGCTCCATGGAGCAAAGGCTGGGCCTCCTACTCCCACCACCTGAAGGCAGTGATGCCCCCCCAAAAAACAAAAAAAACAAATAATAAAAATTAAAAAAAATATCTCCAATAAATGTACATTAGAAATGGGAAACAACTGGATTCTAAATTTTTAAAAAAATAATAATAATCAAAGGAGTCCTAGTGGCCTAGTCATTATGCATTCAGTTGCTGACTGTAAGGTCGGGGGTTAGAAACCAGCAGCAACTGCTCAGGAGAGAGACAGGGCTTTCTAGTTCTGCGGAGCTCTATCTATCCTCTCAGGAACTCACAAGAGCAGTTCTCCCTGTGCTACAGGGCCACTGGGAGTGGACAGCGACTCAACAGCAATGGGTTTGGATTGTTTGGTTTTGTTTGTCTTCATGACGCTCAACGTCCCATGTCGTGGGGGCTGTTGCCACAGCTCTAGTGGGAAACACCAGTGTGAAGGCAATGCAGTCCAGACGATTGCAAGCAGAAGCTGACTGTTCCCCAGCTCCCTCCCATAACTGGATGTGTGGCCAGAATGCTGTGGATTCTGCCTAAGAAGCCCATTTTCTATTTTAATCGAGCGGAACAGGAGTCGTCCTTTGTTCAACTGAATGAAATCTGCAGCAACGCAATGGAATTCATTTCCGAGGGAGGGATTGTCCAAGAAGCCCTGCTCCCATTCCGCCCTGGCGCCAGCCTGGAGAGCCACCCAAGGCCAGTTCGTCCACGCCTGTCCACGCCTGAGCCAGGAAAGGGCAGGGTGAACAGCGGGGAAGCAGCCGCAGGATGCACCGCCCATTCCACGTTCAGTCGCAGCCCCTGGAGAATTGGAGACTCAACACTCCTGCACTTGTCGGTGGCTGTCAGCACAGTTCAAGGCCTCCGATCCCGGGGTCCAAGGGCCAGTCTCTGGGGCTTTGATTTGTTCAGATCCAAAGTGCTTTAGGCCCTCTGTCCAGAGCTCCTACAAACCCTTATAGCTACTACTTGGGGAAACTCTGGCAGACAATATTCTACCTCTTTTCATACTGTCCACACTTCTTACACAGAGTAACAATAATTGATGAAAGAGGTTTCCCCGGGTCACACATCCAGCCAGGAAGCAGCGTGTTGGGTGAACACCCAGGGGTTCTGTCTGACCTTCTCATGATGATTGGTGGGTCTGAACTATGATAATGTTTAAGAGATATAGGGGATTTCCATGCCAATCTGCTAGTTTTAGCCACAAAGGTTTTTTAAGACAAATGTCCTATACTTATTTCTGGGGAAAGGAGGCAGGAAAAATTGTGTTCCTGATGTGTTCAAAGCCCCACTTCTGATTTCACAGATGCACACACAGATGTCTCTGTGTGAAAAGGGGTTCTGGGGGACATGGAGCTTGAGAGGAGCCAGCTGTGGAATTGATACAAGTTCTTCATAAAAATGCCAGGGCACTCACCAAGAATGGAATGACTCCAAGTTTCTGGGGCTGGTCGACACTGCAGTTGACTCTCAGTAAGAATGACTGGGTTCTGCCCTGGTTCCAATCTGAATTTGTTCTGAAGTGTAGACAAGAGAGTCTTAAAACCCATGTGTTTGAAATTTTAGCTCCCCAAAGGAAAGCACCCAAACTACATTCACTACAAACACCAGGATAGTGGCCTTAAAGAAAGACATGGGCTGTTCAGGCAGCAAGTGGGATGTCTAGCAATCTGAACCTCTCAGACATCCACTTTGTCGGCAGATGTGATCATTATGGAGGTTGAGTATGAGGAGTGAGGACTAAAGTTTGAAGATGGCTCTTGTTATTTAAAAAATGAGTTACTGATCTCAGGAGATACTCCCAAGGAGTGACAACTCCCAGCAAATCAGAAATGTCACTTCACCCAGGAGACAACAAGGCTGGTGATTACTGATCACTCTGAGGAGATAGCTACTCTTTTTTTTTTTTCTCATCACTACCCAGGTAGGAATAGGAAGTCCAGCCTTGCTCCTGGAGAGCTGCTGCTGAATTTGAACCATCAACTCTGTGGGCCGCAGCCCCGCATACAACCACTGTGCCACCAGGGCTCAGCTGAGATAGTTATTCTTGCTGGATCAACATCCCATTGATTGGTGACACAAGTTATCCAATGTATTCTGCCTTCTGAACACCATGGGTGATTTCTGTCTTCTGTAAACCTCATTGGGGAAAGGGGGGAATGGAAAGGACATGAGTTTTCTTGATATTCTTGTAGGTGAGAATTCATATTAAAATAATTTCGAGTCATGAGAGCTATGGTTTGTTGATTGCTGTCAAGTCCATTTCTAGCTGCAACAACCCTGTAGGACAGAGTACATTTGCCTCAGAGGGTTCCCAGGACTGTATTTTTTATGGGAGGTGACTGTCACCTTTTCCTCTTGTGGAGTGGCTGGTGTATTCGAACTGCTGCCCTTTTAATGTTCAATTGACGGCCTACCCACTAAACCACCAGGGTTCCCTCAATTTGTCAATACCCACTGCTGTCAAGTGACTGCTGACTCATGGAAGCCCCTGTAGGTTCCGGAAAGTGTAACTGTTTATATGAGAAAAAAGGCCAGTCTTCCCCTCCCACCCCACACCACTGCCTATAACTGCTGGTGATCTCAAACTGCCAGCCATGCTGATCCCAGCCCAACACGTAACCACTCCACCACCCGGGCTCTACGATTTGTCAATAGTCAATCAAAATTATAGTCTCAAACTGCTATCACCACCAACCAGGGGTACCTGTCATTTCAAAGTGAGAGAAACTGCCAATTCTGCACAATTTATCGCATACATATTTTCAACCAAGAACGTGAAACTTAAAAACTCAAATATCCTGACCCAAAGAAACATTGTAGGACAAAGAAGACCTGGCCCTGCGCCTTTCGGAAGTGGCAAATCTCTACGGCAGCAGAAAGCCTCGTCTTTCTCCTCAGAGCAGCTTGTGGTGTCCACCTGCTGACCTTGTGTGAAGGAACCCAACAGGTAATCCATTATGCCATCAGAGTTCCTTAAACAAGGACATAGCCTTGCATGAGTCAATATTATAAAATAATATTTACTATAACAGTCTCTAGAACATAATAAATAGTTCTTTAAAATATTGGCATCTTCATAGGTACATTTTCTATAGCGACTTTAACTCTTCAAACCACTAGGTCGGCAGTTCCAGCTCACCACCTGTGGCATGGAAGAAAGCTTTATTATTTTCTGGAAACTGTTCTGGATAGCGTAGTGGTTATGGGTTGGGCAGCTAACCCTGTGGTCCACGGTTCAAGACCACCAGCCGCTCCTCAGGAGATGGACAGCTCTTCTATTTCTAGGGTTGCAGTCCTGGAAGCTCACCTGCAGAGTATGACTCTCTCCTACAGAGTCGTTATGAGTCAGTGTTGACGGGGTGCAGTGAATCTGAGATTTTTCAGATAACGCTGTAAGTCCTTTACATGTACAAACTAATTTAGTCCCCCAAGAAATTAGCTACATGATCTCCCAGGAACCCAGGACGGGGGCCATAGAGCATGGGGACCCTGATTCCTGCATCACAGGGGTGCACAGCGTGCTCCAGAAGCTGCAATGGCCTCCTAATGGGAACCACACGGGGTGAACTGGACTCTACCTCGGGCACACATGTAGCCTGAGGATGTAAGATGGAAAGTACATGGTATCTCTGGAATCAGAATACTGCTGTCCCAAAAGTGGTTTACCGGTGGTTGGCAGACAAACAAGATCTTGGTACATCAACACCCTGTATACAATATTAAGATATGTACTCTTCCAGCAATCCTGTGACAGCCATTCTGCTATATCTTACTGAGGCTGGTGTACATTAGGATGTATTTCAGATGTGCACTGCCATTGGGGGTCACCCTCTTGAAGTTATGTTATTTGTTTCTCTGTTTTGTGGTAAATGAAACCCAGGGATATTGAACTTATGGGGAAAGAAAGCATAGCAAGGATTTTGGGGAAGGGGAGATAGTGAGGGGTGGAGGAGATAAGAAGGAAATGACTACAAGAAGCCTAGGAAGGAAAAGCATATCTAGAGACTGATTATGGAAGATATTAGATGGTTATGTTCGACATAATTAAACTATGGGGTGGTATGACCTATGTATTAATTTCCAAGTTACAGCAAATTTAAAAAGCATAGATCCAGGAATGAGTTGTATATTCACACTTAATGCCAGCTCCAATTTAAGAATGTTTAGTCCTTCCATCATGGGCCCTTAAATACTCAACTCCCTGGAATAATCCATGAAGACCAGAGTACTACAGCAAAGGATGGTTAAAAAAAAAGAAAGGCAGATGGTACCCAGCTATCAATTGAAATGTGGCTGGAGTCTTAGAAGCCTGTATTCAAACCAGCAACCATCTATGCAGAGAGCTGAAGTCCGCAGTGAGAAGCACATAAAAAATTATAATATGGTGATGTGAAAGTATCAGAGCTAAAATTATGAACACCCAATTTGGAAAAGGAAGGAGAGGAGAGTGAGAGCTCCAAACCCATCTGCAGAGTGTCCAGTAAGACCAAGTCAGGGGCAGATGTGCTCTAGCCAAAGGCAAGGGTCCCGAGTAGCCTTACTATGAGGCAGAAGCTCAGTACCAGGCCAACTGGTCTCCCTATGGGCACAACCTTAATTAGTACTGGGTGCAAGTATCTCTTGAAGGAGATCTTCTCCCTCATTTGCACCCATTGCGTTTTTGCATGTATCCTAATGTGATCTTATCCTTACTACCTTAGTACTATTTGTCTTTCATTCTTTTCTGTTGCTTTTCCAGCTGTGAAGCACAGGAGGAGTGGATGTATAATGATCATCACTGACACAAGGTGTCATAAGGAATGCAGGGTTGGAGGTGGGTGGAAGGGAGGGGAAAGGGATTCCAGAGTAAACAGTGTAGGTAGGACGGGGGAGGAAGCACTAGAACTGAATATGATTGCACAACTCATTTTAAAGGTGATACAATCATGGGAGTGGGAGCAGGGGATGAATGTACAACTCCCCTTGATGTGATTGAAAGATTGAACTTTTCAATTGTGTGATATTCAAGCTAAGTGCCAATAAACTATTGGGGGGGTGATCCTTTTCAAACAAACTATGTCTACTTTATATCAGTTTTGAAGTTTCAGATCTTTAAACTAGGATATAATCAAGAATTTCATGGCACTCCATAAATAGTGAATTGCTGTGTGTGTTTTACACACAGACACACAAATAAAGTCACGTAGAAAACATTCATGCTCAACATGGGTGACTGGATTCGTCAAGAAAGATCAAAATGTAAATTCGAAAAGATTATGTTTCTGAGTTAGTGTCATGTTCCCGTTAAGTTTTAATACTTACCCAAGGGAAGCAGCACATAGCATCAATAGGAAAGATATTTTGCCTATTTGAGATAGGACTCTACAGCACTCCATTACCAAGGAAAAGGATGGCTAGACTATGCAGAGAGTGAGGCAACTTCAGTTCCATGAAATGAAAGGCTTGGGAAACCATGTGCAGAAAAACAGGTTGAAGACCAGGAAAGGGGGTGTTCTATATTGTGGGCACCCTGGCATTATCATCTGCAAGCAACTGAAGTATTTCCCTTTCTTTGTTCCTTGAAGGGCAGACTGGAGTGATGGGGCTCATTTCCAGTAGAAGTGAAACAGGTGTTGTAAGGAATACAGGGTTGGGAGTGGGTGGTGGGGAGGTGGCCAGTGGAGCCTAGGGCATTTCATCTGAGAGCAGCACTACTTGTTGTAAGGGCAGCTGTCACACTGCGTGTTTAGCATGGAAATTAAAGTCCTAAGCTGGTTCAAACAAGAGGGAGACAGCAGGCTCCAGTTGTTTCAGGCAGGAAAAACTAAAACTAAAATACCTATCCTCAAAATACCTATCAAAGGCATATAGGTGGGTGGGAAAAACACCGATACTGAATTACTAAATGTTGGTATTTCATCTGAATTTTCCAGGAAAGCAGAACTGGTGGGGGTACAGCATTCAATAACATAAGAAAACATTGAAAGAAACAGTATTAGGGCTGAGCCCCAGTGGCATAAGTGGTTGAGTGCGGGACTGCAGCCTGAGGGCTTGGTGGGTCAAATCCAGCGGCTGCTCTCAGGAGCATCACTGGGTAGCTCCCACGACCACCAGAGGCAGTGATGCCCACACACACACACACAAAAAAGAAAGAAACAGTATTAAATTCCTAGCCTGTTTCAGGTGTCCATTTCTATTCAACTCGAGTAAAACAACCTCAAAGTGCTTCATTTTATTTTTCTCCCAAAAAACATGGTTATGGCCAAATCTCAGGATTTAAATTTTCCAATGAAACTTTTCTGAGTGGAGTTATTGATAGGGCCTCAGAGCTCAGGAGAACAGGGTTGCACATCTTGGTCTCAGTCGTCTTTGCTTTTGGTCTCATGCTCTGCATCCCTCAAAGTTCACCCCCTTCCCCGCCCCGGTTGCTTGAGAACCAAGTACAAGAAAATGAACAAAGCAGAGTGTTTTCATTCTCTTCTCTCCATATATGCCTGTTAGGTGTCCTCAAGTTGGCTCTGACGGAAGCACTGCATGGCTCATGGGCATCCTCAACTTTGCTCCTAGGCCTGCGTCCTTTGGTGCTGCCACTGTGTTGATCCCCCTCCTTAAGAACCATCCCGTCTTCTGCCATCTGTCTACTGCACCAAACAACATGTCCTTCTCCAGGGACTGGTCTCTTATGTCCAAAGTTTGTAAGATGAAGTCTCGCCGTCCTTTCCTTTAACAGTACTCTGGCCTTTACTCCTCCAGTACAGACTAGTTTGTCCTTTTAGCATGGTACTTTCAATATCCTTCTCCAGCACCCCAATTCAAGAGCATTAATTTTTCTATGGCCCTTCTGATTCAAAGGCCAACTTGTACCTTCATTCAGGGCAATGGAATATCTTGGCTTGGGCCAGCACACCTTCGTCCTCAAAGCAACATCCTTGCTCTTCAATTTACTGAAGAGGTCTTGTGCAGCAGATCTGCCTCATACAATATAGTGTGTCTTTTTATGTCTTCACTACTGGTTCCATGAGCATTGTTTGTGGATCCAAGTAAGACAAAATGCTTGACAACATTAGCTTGTGCTCCATGTATCACGATGAAGAACAGGTCTAGTTGTGATGATTTTGGTCTTTCTTATATTGAGTCATAAGACCAAAATCCTTGATCTTCATCAGCAAGTGCTTCAATCCCTCCTGTCTTTCAACAAGTGGATATGTTTACATACATGCATTTGTAGAACATGATTGTAATTGTGGCCCTGGCAAAGAATATTGAAAGTCCCCTGGAATGACTACAGAACAAACAAATCTGACATGAAAGAAGTATGGCTAGACTCTTCCTAGAGACCAGGATGGAGAGACTTTGTCATACATATTTTTTATATGTCAGGAGAGAAAAGGCCTTAGAGAAGGATATCATGCTTGGTAAACCAGAGGGACAGCAAGAGAGAGAGGGAGAGAGAAAGGCCCTCAATGAGGTTGACTGACACAGTGACTTCCACAATGAGCTCAAGCACAGGAGCCATTGACAGGGAGGATGGTACAGGACTGGACAGTGTTTCATTCTGTTCTGCCCCAGGTAGCTGTGGGTCAGCACCAACCTGATGGCATCTAATAACAATAAAACGTATCCACATACATATGTGAGGGAGTTTCAACTGGTCCTGGGAAAAGGGAATTCAAAAATAATGGAAAATGTCCATGAACTTTTTGAAACCCCTTTATATATACAAAGGTGGTTTTCTCTTACTTTATTCCTTCCTGTGGTTCCCCAGAGTGAGTGAGTGGATCATCCATCCAGAATATATCGAGCTGGTTCTCTTTCTCTAGAGCATTGTCGTATCACAGAACACTCTCCATTTTAATTGCTCCACCTCCCACCAAACTTCACTTTTTAGCTAGTCGGTTCTATAATCAGTGTAACACTCATGAATCAAGGGTTTATTAAGGGAGTTAACAGGTTTCACCGCAGGTGATGAATGCTCAGGATATGGTTGTTTAATCAGGACATGTTACAAAGTTCTTTCAAAGCTGCTAATAGATTCCCAAATGGCAGGCCACTCTGCTGTAAGCTTCAACCCGAAAGCATTCACCTCAAATTCCCTGCATCAGCAAATCCTGTTCTTTAAATTAAGTGTCCGGTGGCATCCCATACCAGTAAGCTACAATCCAAAGGTACTCCGGTCTACTTTGGTGGATCAACAAGCCCAGCTCTCTCAATTAAGTACCCAGAGGTATCCCACTTCACAAGCCAACCTCCTGCATAAAGGCATTTGGCTTTACTTGCTCTCTCTTGTGCTCTGACTCCTGGTCCTGCTGCT
>PVJH01013131.1:0-61586 GCA_004026705.1 Nesogale talazaci
GTAGTCATCAACCTGTCTGTCCATTTCCACTCCTCGCTCTGATCTAGGGATGAAGGGAAATCTGGAATTCTAGCTGTGAAGTCCAACAGGTGAGCATCAATTCCGACTGATAATGTGTCAGGATAATCTCACTTGGAGACCAATTTTCTCTCCAGGCAATTGCCCACCTTGTCTCCCTCATTCACACAAACTTAATTTTTAAGGTAGAATTTTTATTTTGTTCTTACCAAGCTTACACTGAATAGCCTTCTCTGTGAATAGCACAGTCTTTCGGTGGTACCAAGAATGACCCAAACCATATCCCAGTAACATTCCTTGAGATTAACTGATCTGTAAGAATGATGCTCATCTGAATTTATCCGAGGTTTGAGATGGTAATGGAGGTGATCCAAGAGGCTTAGAGTTTTCCCAAAAGCTAGAATCTCTTCATTTTACCAATTTTATCAATTAGAACATTGTTTCAGCTCTAGTATGGTTCATTACATTCCATGTTAAGTAGGCACTAGTGATACTTAAGTCAAGATCATGCTATATATAATCACATAAAAGCCAGCAAAATATAAACTGAGGTTATGACATAAATAGTTCTAAAGAATTAGACAATGTAGCACCATCCATGACCAATACTGTCTGGGTCTTTATATTGTTTTCATTCTTACAAGTAAATTTAAGAGTTGAGTAAATTGTCATTCCATTCAACAATTTTAATGGTAAAAGTTCACTGGTGTAATTGATATATTTCTCGTAATAGTAGGAAACACATACCATTCTTCCCAGAACAAAAGCAAACTAACCTGTATTATTTATATTTCCTCTGGGTGTCATGAAACACAAACCTTCCTTCACAGAACATCATTGAATGTCTTCCTTATCTATTTACATTTGTGCACACACACGTGAACAAATGCAGCGTAGAGATTATCCAGTTAGTGGATGCATCAGTTATCCAATTAACACTGTTTAACTACAATTGATAATGGTATAGCTCATAATTTACAGAAACCATATGTGTACCACTATCCAGGATATAAGTAATAAGAGTGGGGAAGATTTGACTATTTGGTATTTTAGCCAAAGGGCTATAGAAGGAAGCCTTCTAGAGGAGGCTGACTGCTTGACCATAGCTTGGTAATGCTAAGGGCAAGGGGTGGTCAGACTGGGTTTTTGATAAAAATATTTGGTCTGAGGGATATATTGAGTTAAAATCATCTTCATTCTAACTTTTTTTAATCTAGAGGTCTTCTAATCTTACAAGAAAATATCAATACAGGAAAGCACAAAGTTGTAAATTACTTATTATGTAGGGATGATAAAGGTAGCAACAGTACTTTCTTGGAGAAGACAAAGTTGAAGCAAGTCAAGCAAAGACCTGGATGATAGTCTCATTGACTTGCTCTAGCTGTTTCAAAATCTCTATGGGGGTTTAGAACATCAGCCTATGGTATTTCAGAAATACAATAAACCTCAAAATCGATATTGGCAAAGGTCAAGGTGATCAGATATAGAATCACAGAACTAATCCTTTTGGTTAACAGCTTGTAATTTTTGTTGTACTTGAAAGGCTTGCATCACAAGTTAGATAGAGCACTCACTGGATTCTTATTTTACCATTTTCTACAGAATGCACTCCTGTGGATGAAAGATGCGCAAGAGATTTTTTGGTATCTACAATTTGTACAAATTTATGTACAAACTTGTACAAAAACCTCAGCTGAAAATTGGACCTATGTTGAGTTTTTATTTATTTATTTATTCAATCATACTTTGAACAGATATTCATTGAGCAACTATAGATAGGTCCTCACAGGATTATAGATTTATACTCACTCACTCACTGCCATTGAGTTGATGTCCAGTCATTGTGACCCTATAGAACAGGGTGGAACTTCTCCTCTGAATTCCCAAGACCATAATTCTTTGAGGGACTACAAAGCCCAGGCTTGCTCCTCACAAAGTAGCTACTGGTTTCAAATGGCTGAACTTAGGGTTAGTTAGCAGCCAAAGCAAGTTACTGCCCCAGTAGCACTCCTTATGTGAATAGTTATTATACAGGATACAAGGAAACTGTGATGCAGAGCACATAAAAGTCAACCAACATTATGCACATTCCTTTAGGAACGACTGTACTAGATTCTGATGGTCATGATAACAAAATGCTAAAACCAGGTGGCTTATAAGAAGACATGCATTATTTCTCTACTCTAGAAAATTCAAATTTATGAAGTCGCTACAGGTCCTTGCAGGAGTTCAAACATGATTTTTCAGAGAATGAAATTTGGATCTGTCTGTCTGTCTTAGGCCATCACCTGAGAACTTATGGCCCTACTGAGACTAAACTCCCACTGCACATTTCAAGATGTTGGTTAACTTTTACTCGCCCTGCATCACAGTTTCCTTGTATCTAAATTGGAAACTCTTACAGGGATGAAAGGAACTCACACAAATGCGGTGCTTATGATAGTAACACTCACATGGTGACATCTCAACCAAGGCTGGCAATTTAATGGTGATGATATTGACGATGATGCTTCTTACAAGGGGACAACCAACAGTAGTCACAGTCTTCCACCAATTTATCACTGACAATGACATCTCTGATGAGTACTATGAAGGAGAAGTAACTAGTATTACAAAAGCATATTTGTGTGAAATTGGATCTCCCCAGAGAATTCAGGCAAGCATTCCTCAAGGAGAAAATAATGGAGCGGATATTTGAGAGATAAGAGAAAAAAAGAGCCAAAAGGAGCAGGAGGGAAGGAGCACTCAATGGAAAGAGTATGTACTAAAGTCTTTTGTCAAGAGGTGGGGACGCTTGCCCACTGAAGAAAAGAAAGGAATGCCCACGTGACGTGACGGAAGCAGGGCAAAGACAGCTAGGATAAGGCTGGGGAAAGAAACTGACCTGATGAGAAATAAGACAAAACAGGCAGGAAACCAATCCTGCAAGGCCTTGCCAGCTGTACTCAGAAGTTTGCTTTATCGAAGGGCAACAGCAGGCCATGGAAGTGATTTTTTACAAATGAGAACAAGAAGTCATGCTGAGGTTCTGCCTTAGCGCTCATCACAAGAAACAAGTGAGCACGTTGGGCGATAAGTGCCTTGATAATGCAAGGGCTTCTGGGACCTGCCATTTCCTGCTCTCCAGTCTCATTATTCCTCAGCTTGCCATCCAACTGCCAGCAAACTCACACTGCACGCAATCTCAAAAGCTTGCTTCAGTTCATAATGCTGCATGCTATGCATGGGGTTCCCTCTGCTACACAGGTCCCTCTTCTCACCTGCCAGCTTAGCTCCTATGGATCTTTATGGCACAGCTTGAACATCAGCAAGCAACACATCGTGGTCTATAATATGTATTATGGACCAAATTGCACACACACACAGAGGCAGACACACACCACCACACATACATAACTACCAACACCAAAGATACATTGAAGTCATAATTCCCTGTATATTTGGAAATCAGGTCTTTGAAGATGTTGTAAGGTCGTACCCGTGTAGGATGAGTATTATTCGACTCTGAGTTGTGCCCTGATAAAAGAGATGAGTCACACACAAAGAAGATGGCCATGTGACAACGGTGATGTCACAGCTGAAAGTCAGAAGCAGGGAAAGACTAGAAAGGACATTCCTTTCTTGAGTCGAAGGTATTATGATTCTGTGACACTCCGAATTCTTGCGTTACTTTTCTCAAGCATGTAGAGAATGCATGTCTGTTCCTAGAGCCTTCCAGTTTTAGGCATTTTGTTATAACAACCCCAGGAAACTGATATGGTTGGTTCTGCTGAAATAGTTTTTGTTGGTGCATCTGACTCCATGCTCAACTCAATGTGAGGATCTGGGCAGTGTTAGTGTCTTAGAGGGTGACTTTGGCCAAAATGTCTTTGTGCGAACATACATGTAATATGACTAGTAAGAAATCTGGTGAAGACTCTTACTTTTTAAGCTTCCTTAAAAAAAAATCCTTGTATATTGTGTTGATGAAAACCCTTAGTAGACTGGCCAGTGCTGTGTGACAAACATTGGACTACCAGCTGCTCTGTGGCAGAAAGATTGGCTGTCTGCACCCCAGTTCACAGACTGAGCGTTCTATGGAGATTCCCTGAGAGTAAAAATAGGTTTGAGGGCAGTGAGTTTTATTGTTCTCAGATCTTGACCCAATCAACCTGAGAATTGATAGGAGCAACTGCCCAGTGATCAAGGGTATCAGATTCAATGTGATCACTAAGAAGAGGCAGCTGTCTGACCATAAGCCTTCAGTTTAGGCACAGGCTTACTGAAAAGATAAGTGTCTCTGAGGTCATTGATGATTCATTGATATTTAAGATGAAGACACCTTTGGCATATTTCCTTAGACTTATTACATAAAATAATATTATCTTACTCATTAGATAATGTAACAGTCACTACCTTCAAAGATAAAGCCTATTCATTCCCTGAGCAGAGAAACAGCTCATAGCAAATAATTCCAATGAAGAGGACATCAAAATGAATCCTGTGATCCTAAGAACATAATTTGACAAGGATACAAAGAACATTAAAATATTGGGGTATGAGGGGGTCCCCCCAAATGATAATTGTGTTGAAATGAGCAGATCATTCATAGTTCGTATTTTTCTTGCTAGATGAGCGTAGAATAATTCTCTTTGAGTTAGTGTACTCAATGAAGGTGCATGGGCTGGTTTACTGTGGTCACAGTGAAGTTCTTCATAAAAACAGTTTTACTGGAACCTTGATTTTTGTGATGGCCAATTGAAGAGAACAATGTGCGATTATGAAAATTTGTTTCCTGCTTTGAAAAAATGCCACTGATACTGTTGTGATGTTGAACACAGCTTACAAGGACAGCACTATGGGAAAAACTCAAGTATGCAGTTATCTCCTTTCAAAAAAGGTGAAAGGGCAATTGATGGTCAACCTATGCATGTCCATCAACTTCCCAAATGGACAGAAATGTCCACTCACAGCGTATTTGGAGTTCATTCTACCAGGTCAAACTGTTCACCAAGCTTTCTATTTAGAGGTTTTGAAAAGATTCTGTAACAGTGTGAGACAAAAAAGGGGCCTGCCTTGTAGCAGATGACACAGTCATCTCAGTGTGCCAGTTTGGGGGAAAAAAAAATCAGCATGCCTCTATTGCCCCACACACCTTACCCTCCTGATCTTTCTCCACGCAACTTCTTTTTGTTTCTGCATTGAAGAGAGACATGAAGGAACAGTGACTTGACCAGACCGAAGAGGTGAAGAAAAAAATAGGGAGGTGCTGTCAATCATCCAAACAGATGAGTTTGAAAAATGCTTCCAAGAGTGGACTCACAGATTTGACAAATGTATTAAGTATCATGAAGAGTACTTTGAAAGTGATCAGGTTGTTTTGAAAATAAATTTAAATATATCACTTTGGAAAATTCCCACTTGGGGGGAGTACCCCTCATATATTACAATCAGCCCAAATATCCAACAAATGCAAGATGTTGATTAAATGAAAAATAAATGAAGAATACAATTATAGCTGATGTAGAAATACAGCTAGGCATTGTCTATAATATTCAATTATTTAATACAGGATGCTACTATCATTGTTCTTACTATATACTGTATTGGGAATCTTGTTATATGCTAGCGTATGTATGTATATACACACAGCTATTTACATCAAGACAGAAAGCTCTACAAAGACTAATATTTTTAGATAGCTAAGAACAACAAAACGGAATAAAAGGAGGAAGCGTTAAATAAAGTAGTAGTGGCTTCTTTCTGGCTATGTCACATGTGTGGCCTCACCTTGCAAGAAGGAGTGAACCTCTGACTAGCTTAGCCTTCCTGGAGTCCTTGTGTTACAAACTAGGTTCTCGTGGTGTGCTTAATGTTGAATGAGATCTGCTGTTTAGCTACCACTGTATCATCTGCTATACCAAATCCAAACCCAACTTGTTGCCATTGAGTCAATGCCAACATATAGCGACCCACTAGGCAGGGTCAAACAGCCAGTATGAGGTTCAAAAACTGTAACTCGTTACAGGAACAGAAAGCCCACGCTCCCATGGAGCAGCTGGTAGTTTCAAACTGCTGACATTACAGTTAACAGCCCCAGGTGTAACCACCATGTCACCAGGGTTCCTTGCTATGTGCTAAAGACATCATTATAAATGAGACATATTCTAATGAAGGAAGCAACCAAAATTGAACAATGGATAATAACATAGTATGATGAAGGAGTTCAAAGATGTTTGTTTCAAGAGCACACCAGTCAAATGAAATGAAATCAATCATTGTAGACCTTGAAGTCAATCAATGTGCAATAAAGAGTAAATAAAAATGTTCTGTTGCCAGAGAAAGATATTCACCAAAAGTCTAGGGGTCAAAATTGGGTGTAAGTCTATAGAGTTTATAGTGAAATATTTGAATCATTTTTCTCTTCTATCTAATGAGGTCCCTCATATTTCTTTTATGTTGTCTTCTAATGCAGGACCAGGAACTTTGTCTAATAAATTAGAACTGGGCTTCTAAGTCAGCAAGAAATTACCTAGTACTTTGTACAAGTTTGTCTTCCATAAGTGGGTTAAAACACCTGATAGTGAAATGGAAATGCTAAGGGGATCTGGAAAAGATACTTGGTCTCAAATAACTTATAAAGTGATGGGTTATGTGGGTCTAGGTGTGCTTGTATCTGCATAGGAATGCTATAAGAGGACCAGAGATAGGAGAAGGTAGCATTGATATAGGACTATGCAATTTAAGAATCAGGCTGTAAGAAACATGGAAAAAACTTAAGAACATAATTCACATATGATAATACTAAAAGTCTCAATGAAAACAATTTTATAAGACTTTTGAGGCATTAACAGATTAACTAGGATAAATGTTGCCTTGAGAACTTGTCTATGTTTAAAACAAAGTAAGCTTCACTAGCTTCAATTCTATACTTTTTGGAACTAAGAAAGTCATAAAATTGATTGTTTCTGCCTGCAGGAGGGCCTTGCCATGGTATTTTGAGTTCTTTGCATGAAGGTAGCAAAGATACGCACCAGGAAATGCTCCCAGGGGCGGGGAGGTGTCCTTGCTTTAAAATTCAGAAGTAGGTGAAGGTGTGGATTCTAGAATTTAAAAAAGGAAGCCACCACATTGATTAGGTGACTCCCACTACTGTTTTCAGCGGTTCATCCTTCACCAGGGACCTACAGAAAAGCACTGAACAAAGTCATGCTGCACAATACACAGCAAAGCAGCCTCTAGTCTTTCACTTCTCCACTCCTTATTGGCTGTGCTAATATTTAGAATGCAATTATTGCTCATGATGTTTAAAACACTTTTCCCCCTTCAGATCCCTGAAAATGTGAAAGCTATGCATCCTCCCAGGAGCCTCTGCTTCTCAGTGAATTTTTTCTCCTTTCCCTCAGCTTTGCAAAAATAAAAAGAAAGATATTAGAAACATGGTTGTACATTGGTACTGAGGAAATAGGATGAAAAGTAAGGGGAGTGTTTCCTCTCTAAGGAGAAGGATAAGAGCACAACATTTATTGCCCCCCCCCCCAAAAAAGCACCCTCATAACCTCAACTTTTAGAAGTTCTTTCAAGAAGTGAAAAAAGCTAGAGGCTACTGAACAAGTTGAATGACTATTTGATCCTACAGTATTTACAGAGCTCAATTGTTACTGTAGCAATGATATCACAGAGTTCCCCCATGTAGGCAAATTTTATTTTACTCTTTCCATTTCAGAATAAGTAAAGCAAAATGAAGAATAAACAAACCACTCAAGGTAGTGAAATAAGGATTCAAATCTGCTTTTGCTTGACTCCCATCTTCCCTTTGCATTGTCATAGGTTATGACATTAATTAGCTTCTAAGCAACCAGTAGCTGAGCCCCATGGACATTAAAAATGACTGAGGGGTGGAGGGAGGGTGAAAGCACATGCCTTTTCCATGATAATATTTGATTGGGACATTACATGCACCTTTCTTACATCATTGTCATGACAAGAGGATGACCAAAGACACCATCCCTCTCTGGCGTATTTCTGTATGTCAGATACTGTGTTACACAAACAACAGGGCTGATCAGATTTGACCCTTACAAAAGGCAATTCTATTATCACCTCCTGCTTTTACAAGTGAGAAAATAGAAACATAGAGAAATGAAGTAATTGGATGGAGCTAATGATAGATGTATGAAACCCTTTTGTCTGACTTCAGAGGATGGATGCTTCATTCCTTTGCACTTTCATCTTTTCTTTATTAAAAAAAATACGCAAACATGCACAACAACAAAAACATCCCTAACATAAGCCCTCGTGGGACAAGGGCTAAGTGCTCTGGTGCTAAGGGAAAAACTAGCCCTTTCCAGTGGATCAGTAGGAGAAAAGACTTGGCGATCTGTTTCCATACAAATATAGCTAATAAATAATCAATGAAAGCACATGTGGGGCAATTCTTCTCCCTCACGTGGGGCTACTATTAATTGGATTGATTCACAATAACAAAATGGGGAGTAAATAAGTCCAGAAAAATTGTGAAAACTCTGAGTCAAACCTATGGAGACACCATTTGACACCACCTTCATGTCTCAAGGCATCTCCTTTAATTTCCAGCTGGTTTATCACACTGCCTCTTTGCATATGCAAGGGAAGCATTTTATAAATCAGATTGTAACTCTAATTCAATCGTTGTTCAGAAAAAGTTAATGCACTCATTTTCTAGCCAGGAGTATGCTGCCAGAACCTGGGAGAACACTTAGTAGTTGCTAGCATTTTCTCCAATATTTATTCTTATGAAGGTCCCTAGCCTGATTCCTCTGGGGCATGGTAGAAATCAGAATTGTAATGTGCTGAGTTATAGAACTCCATAAAGGCAGTTCTAAGGCCTCAAACTAACCTTGTTTCCAATATGAAGCCAGCATTCCCCTAGACATTATATATAAATTAATCCAAGATGCAAACTATTAACACTGTGAATTTACCCAGACACACAAGAGTGACTGCTACAAACAGATCACTATGTCAAGGATCAGGGTCAGGAATAAGCAGAGTCATCAAATTTATGCTTTTAAAGTGTTCTGTAAGGCAAAGGCAGTGTCTGATGAGGGTCCCTTTCCTGACTGCATCATCAGCAGTTCGAGTCCATCAACCACTCCAAAAAGAATGATGATGCTTTCTGCTCCCATAAAGACTATAGCCATGGAAGCCCTAAGGTATGGTTTTACTCTGTCTTCAAGGGTCATTCTGAGTCAGAATTTACTAGATGGGTGTGGGGTTTTCCTATCATGCTTTGGTCTTTATCTCACATAATGATTTAAAGTTGTTTTCATGATTGAGTTTAACATGATATTATTTTAAATAACACTCATATAACCATAATATGAATTGTTTGATGTGACACTAGATGCTGTTACTCTATTAAGATAACTTTTAGTGAGGAACATTTCGTGAAAGGTGATATTCCCATGGCATCCTCCCTATTAAGGTATAATTATTGGTTTCTCCCCAACTGGTGAGAGGAAGCATTAGGAAAATCAGAGACAGTAGAAACTTTTAGCTCAAACTTCAGCTTCTATGACCCCAAGACCTGACTTACTAAGAGAGTCACAAGAGTAGATTGTTGATAGAGGTAAAACTGTGGGAAAATCCCTTAAGGTCATATCAAAGACTAGGTGGGAGAGGAGGGGAGTAGAGGGATTTTGGGGGGTGGGTCAGACTAATGACTAATGACTACAAGTATAAGAATGTTGAAAATGTTACAAACGTGTTTGTGGTGATGGTTGAACTACTGACTTATATTATATGTGAATTTTATGCCAACACAGCGTTAAAAAAAAAGACTGGATTTAATGGTTGGATAGAGACTGGTGGAACCCCCAGCCACCATTCAGTCCTGAAATTGAATTCAGCAGTATGGCTCAGCATTCAATCAAACAATAGACAGGTTTAAAAGGTAGGTGATACACACTATAATGAAAGACACTTCTTAGACTAGCCAATCTTAAGATATCAATAAGATAGCATTCACTGGGTTTCTCCCTATCTGAGTCAAATTGACCCCTTCCCTAGATGTATGTGCTACAGAAGATAACACTAAGCTTACAGGTTAGAGAGAGAGGGAGGGAAGGAAGGAAGGGTGGGAAGGAGGAGGAAGGGAGGGAAGGAAGGACCACTGAAAATGGAAAGCACTGGGAAGACTTGGGAAGGGATTTCATTGGGGGATTGTAATCCCTGTCACAAAACTAATTATATATGAACAGTTGACTGGGAAACTAATGTGCTCTGTGAAATGTCGCCCAAATATGAAAAACTTTAAAAAAAAAAAAAAAAACCTCCTCACTTTTGTTCAAACTCCCTTGGTCTAACAAGAATGATATTTGTGCATACCTTCAGAATGCAATAGGACTATTAGCCATATGATCTAGGTCATGTCTGAGAGAAGAATAGTTTTCAGATGCAATTACCATAAAGGATTAGTGTTACTGGTTGACATCAAGTCAACTCTGAAATGAATGGTAAGTCCATTGTAGCTTTATCAGATTTTAATAAAGACAATAAATGAAGAAATTTCCAATTGGGAACAAAATATTTTCTAGTTAGTTCTTAGTAAATCAAAAGTAGGGTCCACCCTACCAAGAACAGCAAATAGTAAATCTATGGATTGATATGAGATGAAATAATTCTCTTTTGAAATAGCTCTCTCACTATTCTAAGGCATCATCAAAGTTCTTGTTCTTGTCATCTTCCTGCATTCATCACCTCAGAACATGCTAGAATGGTTTGTCTGTTGAATATAGCATCCTTGCTATTTCACAATTATAAATGTTTACATAAGCAAGCCCATTCTGCCCAACTTTCAATGGCATGGAGGACACATGTAAATGGAAAGTCAATGTGCCTGAGATGTGCCTTTGAATAGTATTTTGCCCACATGCCCACGCACATACCAAACTGACTTCAATATGTGGGAGACGTCCTTTGTCAGTGAGAGAAAAGACCTTTCTTGGTAACCCAGAAGAGAATAGATGTCAGTGACCTTTATCAACAAGGACTTTTTGAAGTTCTCAAGCTGATAGCGACTGATCAAGATCAGCAGAGGTGTGAGGAAGTAACTGTGTCCAACAAAAGAGAAGAACTGGAAGGTTTACCCTCATGGAAGGAACTTTCTTTGCATGTAAAAAGCATCCTATTTTTCTTTTAAGTTCCTACTCTTTGTGATATTTTTATATTTCCAGGTAAAATGTTGTTTTTTTCTTACCCATTCCTCTACATTTTTGCATTCATGATCTCTCATTTCCTCCAAAGAGAAGAGCTCAGATCAAAAGGCTGAATTATCCAAACTTGTACTCTAAGGCTTACAATGAGAAATAAAATTTCTTATTGTGATTGTTTTTGTTGTTTTCAAATTTATGGGAGTAGAACTTATATTTGACTTAGGAGATTTGTGGCCCATCTTTTAATTAGCTACTGTTCATTGCTATTGATGACTGGGATCCAGAATAACTATCACTGGATTTTAGTTAGTTCATTTATACATGATTACTAGCTGACAACTATTATGCCTGATGACGTATAGCTTGGTTATGATCCTCATTGACCTTTGTTCTATTAGTAACTGTTTGCCTTTTTTATACTGGATATACATAGTCAAATACTATAATTCAAGAAAAACAATAAACAACCTGCCCTCCTTATCCGTGGATTCTCCATGAATGGATTCAGTGGACCACAGATTGACAATATTGGGCTTGGTAGGGTAGGACAATTTTTTTAAAAGCAATTAAATGGTCAAAGCATTCCTTCACAGGGAGCAGAAAGTGCTATTTATATACCATTAGTGTTATATTAGTTATATGTAATGTAGAGATAATTTAAAGAATACACAAATCTATACACAGGATATATGAGAGTATTATGCCATTTCACATGAGGATTGAAGATTCATGAATCTTGGTGTCTAAGGGGGGATCTGGCACAAATCTACCCAGGAAACCAAAGGGTGCCTGTCTACTTGCAAGTAGGTGTGTGTATGTGTGTTGTGCGTATGTGTATAGAAAGATAAAAACTGTATGAAAGGTCACCAATTTCTTACTAGAACAAATTTAAGACTCATTTTTAGATATGCATCTTAGTGATGTAAACATAGAATTCACTTGCCTGAGATCACTCTCATATCAAATTCAGAAACTGAAAATATTTGTAATGTACACTGTCTTCCTTCATATTCCCACTCAAGTTCATACAAACACAGTTTGGTCTGACTTCCCCTTGGCAAGTAGACAGCAGTCTTTTTCCCGTGAAATGAAAAAAAATCTGTCTTCTGTGATGTCTTTGAATCAAAGCATTATATTTCTTCTTACAAGAAACCCTTATTATTTCTGTGATAATCACTGTTTAACCAAGTTTAGGTTAAGAACCTGGTTCAGGAATAGCAAATGTTTGCTTTGTAGCAGCAGTCTAAATTATATACAAATGTAAACACTTTACTAGAAGTACAACCTTAAGCTTTCTTTCCCTTTGAATGTTGCATAATAAAGCAATTGTGTGGTGTTAGAAGGACAAATATTACTTCTAGGGGGAATTTACTTTCCTTGTCAAAAGTGAAAAATATAATAGTTCTTTTAAAATGCTGCTTTTAGGATTTGGAAATATTTACAGAAATATATGAGTTTTTCCCCCATATTCATTTAGAGTATTTCTTGGACAGATCATTCAGGAAATGAGCTTTGTGATTTGGCAGTGGGAGGGTAGCAGTTATTCACCTTAAAGTTAGGAAAATGACACCATCAATAGTCAATGACAAAATCTGTGAAAATGTCCAATGTCAATAATAAAGAAATGTTATTTGGCAGATTGTGGCTATGTCTTTGAAACAGGTTTCCCACAAGCTTAGCCACTTACTTCTCAGTAAGAAGTAAACATGCTTATTATTCAGTTATAATAGGGGTTCTGACTCAAAAGTCAATCAGTCTCCTTAATTTCTCACACCAGGAAGGAAGTGAACGATTGGAGGAACTAAATTATTAAATCACTTTGCCAAATCTCAAATCATTTCATTTCACTCCTATTTTCAAGAGTATGAAGCATTGAAAGTACTAAGGACTGTGAAAGGGACAAACAAATCTGTCTCGGAAGAAGTCTGGCCAGGATGCTCCTTAGAACAGGGGTTCTAGACCTTCCCCATGCCCGACCCTTTAATACAGTTCTTTGTGTTGTGCTGACCTCCAACCATAAACTTATTTTTGTTGGTACTTCATAACTGTAATTTTGCTACCACTATGAATCAGGAGAGCCCTACAAAAAGGTCATTTGACCCCCAAAGGGGTCGGATCTTACAGGTTATGAACCGCTGCCTTAGAGACAAGAATGACAAGACTTTGTCTTACATATAACAGACAGGCTGTGAAGAGAGAACAATCTTTGGAGAAAGACAGCCTGCATGGCAAAGTAGAGGGCAGCAAAAGAGAGGAAGGCCTCCAACAAGATGGGTTGACACAGTGGTGGCAATAACGGACTGAGGCATGGACATGACCGTGAACATGGTGGAGGAGCCGGCAGTGTTTGCTTCCGCTGAGCTCAGGCTTGCTCAGGTCTGGAACTGGCTGGATGGCATCTCAATGCAGCAGCTATTTTTAAAACCTCATAATCACCTAGTTTATTTTTAATCCTCACTATTTTGGGTCCAAGAGCAAGTTTGCAAAATACAGTGAGCATAAAACACTAAAATAAGTGTTTTAGAACACACTCCTTTCCCTCAAAAATTATTGGGTCTAATTTTTCTCTTTTTCTCTTTTAAAGGGAAATGTCTCTGAGTTTCAAAGATCTGGAGAGACAACATCTATGCACAGTTCATAGTTTCTTGTTTTCTAGGAAGTCACTCCAATAACTCAAAATTAAAGAGATCTGTTAAACTTGACCCATGAAGGTAATTCTATCCTGTTCCATGAAGGAAAATATACTTGTCGGTTTAAAAAAATTCCATTAACGACTGGCCATGACATACACTGCCTTAATAGAGAGTGCATACTTAGTGGAGGGAAAGGGTACATAAACATATTTGTATTACCCCAAGACTTTGAAGTACACTTAAAAGTTACCAACAACAAAAAGTAATATAGCTTCCACCTTAACTTATTACTTGCCTTCTTGTGATGGATAATTTGCATGATATACTCCCTTGTAGGATCCTTACCATCTGGGCCTTACAAAACTGAGAAAACTGGGAACTTCTTGAACTCTATCCCTTTCTTATACTTAATAGCACTATCAATCCATTCTGCTAACTTCTCAATAATGTCACAAAACTCATCAGTGATCTGATGCAGCCACTGCCTCTGTTAGGTCTTTCTACATGCTACCATCTCCCACAAAGGCAGGGTGGTCTTGTGCCACACTCCTTGCTCTGACATCAAAGTACCAAACCAGACCACATGCCTCCCATCTGTGTGTCCCAGACCTAGGACCCAGTTCACTCCATTTGGACTCCCCTCCTGAGACTTAACTGTCCCGAGTTGCATTTTTACTGAACCAGAAACATTTTAATAAGAGCTCCAGGTGTTTCTTATGCATGCATAGATTCTCCTGGGGATCTATAAGACTCGCCTGCAGACTGTCTGAAACTATATATTCTGATTCAGTCTCTTAGGGTAGGACAAATTTTCAGTAGAGGGTCAGATCACATTTAAAGCCCTGCTGATCCCCAGAACTGTGAGACTGATGTTCTGTTTTTTTTTTTCACTTTGTTTTAGCTTCCATCTGACCCTTCTGCTACTTGGAGGGCAAGAAATAACACCTGGGAACAAATATAAATGGCACACAGCTGCAGGCAGTCATCTTGAATGGCAAAGTGTATCACCCTGAATACTTCATGGGATTGAAGCTTTGGGCTAGAGAGTGACAAGCACTTCTAGGTGATGCTGCGCCTCAGATCCCTGGTAATCACAATCGGTGTAGCCTCCTAAGTGTTCAGTGGCTCACCAGAGGGCACATTTTAAATGAACCCTGCACCAAAGAAGATAGAAAGGACACCGAGACCTTTGCCATCCTCATGGAAGCAGCATTATGGAAAAATGTACTTTTGCTCCCACCCTCCCTTCCTGTTTCCTATTCCACTGGCGGAACTTTCAGATTCTCAGTAGTAGATTTAGTTTCTCCATCTGGTTTCATATTCAGATCCCTGGGGTGAGCAGATTGAGAACTCTGCCAGAGGGATGAATGGTTTGGAAACCCAGATGCACCAGGCAGAAGATTGCCTTACTGAAGTCACCTTGATTATGGATGTTTGCAATGGATGTCCGATAGTTTAACAATGTGGGGCTGGAAGCTCCCCAGTTCTCCCTGGCGATGTTGGCTTTGACACACTCTAGGAAATGCTTTGTTGTCTTAGACATATTAATAGTATTTAGAGTTCTGGTTAGAATCAGTGCAAGTGGATGTGATAAAGAGAGGAAATTTATAAAGGAAGGATGCATTATGTGAAAATGGGTTTCATAGTAAAAAGACACATTCAGATTCATTTTTCACATTTCATTCTGACATACTTATTTCACTCAGATGTATCATCTGGCCACAAGAACCTCTATGAAAGCAAAAGCGTCTCTCTCTTCAGAAGTAGAAAGGGGAACACTTCTTCATGAATGACTCAAAGGCAAGATGACCTATTTTTCACTTCTTATGGTATAAATCCAGCGGGAGAGATGGAGAAGAACAACATTATCTGAGAATACTGGAGAATTAAATGAGAAATCAGTCCCTTCTGTAGAAGAAATCAAGACCAGTTTCAAAAAGGTCAATGGCAGTTACCTTGGGTATGGATACTTGATAGTCCTTGTGTATGCCCTGGATTCATGTCTGCGAGCTTTGTGTTCAGATTGACGCTGAGAGTGGGCCCTTTTACAGACACTGCAAGAGCATTACCAAGATAATAGGAAGATAGAGATCAGAGATTACAAGAGGTAGACTTCAGAGAGTAAGTGAAAATCACCTACTTTTCAATTATAAGATTGGGGAATGACCATTAAGTCAAGATAACTATATAAAAGGCATTGCTTTAAGTAAAGCTTAAATGCAGAATGAGGCTTTGCGTAGAAGACGATATGAGGATTGATTATTTATTTTAGAAGAAGGTTGGAAATCAGCCTCATTTAAATAACTCATTCTTTAAGGTACTTAAGGAATTTAGTTTTCAAGAATTCAGTGTAAGCCTCACACATCAAGAACCTGTCCAGCATAGAAAATAAGCTGCCTTCAATCTACATTGGTAAAAATGAGATGTGAAGGCCAACAGTTTAGTTGCAGCTTTGTCTTTCAAAGATCATTGAGAAAGCATTGGGAAACAAGTGAAATCGTGGAAACCCCCTGCCTTAGAATCTGTATTGACTCATGACAGCCCTACAAGGCCAGGGTAGAAGTACTGTGGAGGGTTTCTGGGACTGTAGCTGTTTACAAGGTAGAAAGTCTGTCTTTCTCCTTTGGAGCTGCAGGTGATTTAAACCCAAGGCATAACCAATACATCATGAGGTCTTCTTGGAGAGATGAGAAAAATATTAAGAATGCAAAGTTAAGAAGAATAGCAAACTATATATATCCCCAAATATTATTTTCCACTTAAAAAAATCTACTAGGGTATTTTCAGACCAGGACAGAAAAATAATCCTTTTATCAGTCACTGAAGACAAAAACAAAAAAATAAAAAAATTGCACTGGAGAAGATCTAGGTCATGTTCTAAGAAAAACAGATAGACAATAGATGATAGAGAGGTGCTAGATGATAGATAGATAGATAGATAGATAAATAGATAGATAGATAGATAGATGATAGACAAGAATAGCACACTTAAAAAAATTTCTATGGTAGAGAGGATATCCTCAGCCCAGGGTTTGGATGGTATGTTCTTACATCTGTCTTCAAAATGAAGACATCTGGTGTTCTACAAGGTCCTTTCTGGTCACTCTGACATCTTACTAACTTTCATGCTTTCCTTTTAGTTTCAAAAGAAGTAAGAGTTATCAGTGACAAAGTCATTAGATGACTAATGAGAACGAGTCCTTGTGGCTCCACAGATGCACTCAAGGACACTGACTGTGCAGAATGAGAGCTGTAGGATTCAATCAATGAGACAAGATGGCATGAAATACTATAACCTGCCTGACAGGAGGGAGTGTAGGGATGGGGCTGCTGCTGCTTAGTGCATAGGAAATTCAGGACCACTGGGTTCCATTCCCAGATATCCCCTTGACTTAACTTTGAGATCTTCAAGAAACAGATTTGATTACATGATGATTTACAAAGTATGTCATAAACTACTAAGAATCATAAAGAGAATCAAGGGCAAAAAATATTCAACTTCAAATGCAGCAATGGACTGAGCCCCTATTATAGCCCAGTGAACTGGTAAAAATGTGAATAAGGGGCTATCATCAAGCTTAGCATTATTTAGGAAATGCTACCTGAAAAAGATTTGATATGCTCTTGTTTACAACATTTCATCTGTCAGATAAAGGATATTTGAAATGGTGACCTTTGTTTCCCACCCATGTCATCACCTGGACTCATCTGGATTTCCCTGGACTGAGCCCCCAGGCAACCCTGAACTCAGATCAGAAATGAAGGTCTGGAGTTGCCCTCAGATATTCTTTCTCTGTGGCTGACTTATCCTCCCCACCAAACACTAGTCGCTTGAAAGGAGGGGGGATTTCAGAATCTATTAAGGACAATTACACAAATTAAATTTTCCTGTTATGGGCAATTAAAAGATGGATTGACACAGTGGTTGCCATAATTGTGAGGATGACACAGGACCTTGCAGTGTTTCCTTCAGCCTGACTCAAAGACACCTAATAAAACAAAACAAATTCACTCAAAAAAGCAAGTGATAAAGCATGAAACACGGGCCGTGAAGTTATGTGAAAGTCAGTGATTCTTCACAATGTACCAATCACGGGCTAGCCTCCTGGATTCTCCCTTCTAAAAACCACATTTATTCAATTACTTTTGGTAGAACTGTTTATTGTCAGTCTGCTATAAAGTGAATTGTTTTAAATTCTGGGTCAAACTAATGTAACCCCATATGACGCACAGAATACTAGTTTACTCATTCAGACAAATAGTAAGGTACTTGCTTGGTGCTTTAAGGGCTTTGAATAGAAAATCCAGGTACATGGAGCTTACCAGAGATACATCTAACCCCAATGTAGTGAGCAGAAACCAAAATTAAAAAAAAAAACATTAAGAATTGGTGATAGTTTACCTGGGATTGCTGGTAAAAGTGGGATAAGTAGTGATAACTAGTTGAGCAAGAGTATTTCAGGAAGGAGAAATGATATGTCCAAAGGCTCCAGAATATCTCTTTTTTTCTTTTGCTATGAATTATTTATGATTTATTTATCACTAGAGGTCCACCACCAGGTTGTCAGTCTGTTGAACTGGAGTGACTTGAATTTTGCTCAGATGCTAGAAGCTTTTTTCCAGTCCCAGCAGATTCATGAAGGGCGTGCAAGTTGGATGAAGCTTCCACACTAAATCAGGAAAGGACCTTCAAACAGCAGCCAGTGAACATTCAAAGGATCACCACCCTTTCACTTGAGATATTTCATCAGAAAGACTCAGTCAGCCAAAAGAGGAGGACATCGAGTTGGTGGGTAGAAGATCAACATGGGCAAGAGTGACCCGAGGTGAGATGGCCTGGCACACCAGCCTGAAGAGTGGGCTTGCACACCCTGGGAATCGTGAAGAAGACATGAAACAGACCATGGTCTCCTTCTATTGTAAATAGTTTACCAGCAACTTAACAGCTATCCTCAATAATATTGGGTGAGGGTTTTTCTCCACCATCATCAAGCAGCCCCCTGTCCTCTAACCAAACATGAGCACACCTGCACTGAAGCTAAGCAGGATAATTGCCAGATTCTTGACAAGCTCCACGAACAATGTACTTCCATGGCTGGTAGCAGGCAGGAGGCTGACACAGACTGGACAAGCACTTTCAAGCACACTTCAAAGAGCTCAATTAGATCAAGAGAAAAGCCTCCAGAAGCCGCTCAATAGATTTCCTCTACAACATTTCCCTTCCAAGTCTTCCTTAAAGAAAACTCAGCAGCTTCTTGCCGACCTAGAGGTGAAAGGGTGCTCCCGCCTTTTGTGGAGCCTCCCTTGCAGTTAGCCTGCTTTCCTCTTTAATCTTCAGCAATTGTGAAGTTGGCAAGCTCTTCAGTCTGCAGCATATGTATGAGGATGAACAGTTGCCCGTTCCCTCTCTCTAGCCTGGAAACCACTGCCACCCAGGGTGTGTTTATTCCTTTGACAATAGCTCAAAGGAAAGGAAGAGCGCGAAAGGGTGAGTGATCACACCCACCCTGGACACCACAATTACAGCCCAGAGAGTAACAAGACGATACAAAGGTGAATAACCCTGCCAGAGCCATCTCCTTTATGGTCATTAGGTATGAGTGGGGACGCTACTGCAAATACATAGTTTCTAATACATTGTCTAGAACTGCGCTTTGTGGGAGGTGAGCTATTTTTTAAATGCTTGTCAGAAGAGGATATTAAGTGCACAGCTTTTTGGGGGTGAATGACCAAAAAGCCCTATCGTTCTTAGCCAAACTTGGCATGACTGGATGGGCGAGTGGAGGAACATTTCTAATTCTTTTTCTTGCTATTTGAAACATTTCATGATCCTGATTTCTTCTATTTTCAGATTGAGACATTGCTTCATATCTGGGATGGAGCTACTTGTGTTGACTCATAAAACAGAATCTATACCATTGAATGCTTATTCTGGTCAGGCTATGGCTTAGAGGTTCTTTCCTCTTGAGAAAGGGGAGACTGCTTGCTTTTCTAAAGATTCAGAGATCAAAAACTGCCAGTGCTGACATGCTTCTAGCATCACCGGATACAAGACTCTGTACCCACTGGCCTGTGATTGTCCTGGTGTTGCTGCATGTGCTTTGTGAGTCTAAAGAGGACTTATGAATTGGTATGGGATATATGGGCTTATATTGGACATATGACCTTGAACTAGACTGAGCTGGGATGTTTTCTTGATGTACAATTGTTCTTGTATATAAACCTTTCCCTTATATGCATATGCATGTCTACGCATTTTGTTTCTCCACTCTACCCAGACTAACACATTCATCCCAAAAGACAGGTAGCACTCCCATCTTTAATCGACTAGGAATATGAAGTCATAAAATGCAAATATGCCATTATGGTGGGCTTCTATGCATATGGAAATTGTATAATAAAAAATAAGGTAAAATGCATTTCTATTATGATGTTAGCAAATAATTGATTATCATGAATTGGAAAAAGAACTAACAAATCAGCTTTAGAAAAGGTATAGCTGTTATGCTCTCAGAAGGGAAAATAGGGAGGCTTCACCTTGGGTACCAGAGCAGGTCAGTCGGAATGGACATTTTGATAGAAAAACAAAGAGACCTTAAATAAGATGTTTTGGCATGGGTTTGAGCCCCGGTGGCGTTTGTGGTTGAGTATGGGACTGCAGCCCGCAGGCTTGGCGGTTCAAATCCAGTGGTGGCTCTCAGAAGCGGCACTGGGTAGCACCCACGACCACCAGAGGCAGTGATGCACCCCCGCCCCCTAAAAAAATAAAGATGTTTTGACACAGTGGTCTCAGTAGTGGGCTCCAACTGGCAGAGATGGTGCAGGTCTGGTCAATGTTCCCTTCTGTTATATGAAAGGTCTTCATGAGTCAGGTGGCTTAAATGGCCACTAAAGCTCAATATAATGAGTTAGCAAGATTAAAAAACAAAACAAAACATGCAACGTTTCCCCAGGTTTGAAAGGAGGATAACAATAACAGCCTACGAGGACTCCATGGGAGTATGGACTTCTGACGATTCTGGGAACTCCAAGGTGTTAGATGTCGTTCAGTTTTACTTGTGTTGTCATCTCTCCCAAAAGAGAGAGGGCAGGAGAGAGGAAGCAAGGAGAGAGGAAGAAGGGATACCACTAGTGTACACTCTAATTTCCAAGTTTAAGAATGGTCTTTATAACAAAAAATTCATTGATTAAAATGATGGGGACAATGTCAAATCCCTGTGGCCTAAATATCTGGTGCTTTTGTGAAGGCACACATTCATCACAATGCTTGTGGCAACATGCACATCTACCCCTTGTTCACTGTGCAAGGATGTTTGGTGATCAACGGTAGTAGTCATCTAACGCCCTGCTGCTCATGCAGCATGGAGGAGTTTTGTTAAAAATAGGTGGAAAGAAAGAAAGATTCCCCCTAATCTCAATTGCCTAATATATACATTAGGTCCAACATAAGAATAAATAAAAATCCATGTTATATAAGCCGAGAGCGTACAATTGAAGGGAAAATAGCTATATTTGAATGCATGGTTTGAGTAGTCAGTAGTAACATTTATAGATTACATTTGCTTTTGGAAATTTTCTTTCCATAACAAGAATTCTGGTGTGTGTGTGTGTGTGTGTGTGTGTGTTTGTGTGTGTGTCCCCACACCCATTGCCTGCCACCAGTAATGGCTCAGAGGTCTCAAACATGAATTCTAATAATGTCAGAGCCTGCTTCCACCAGGCTGAATGCATGGCTTAAAGCAAGAAACTTAGTATTATTGCTTTCTTGACCACGAAATGCATTTAACTAAATGATCAATGACATAGTAAAAGACAGTAAGCAACCAATGGTACTGCTAATGTACATTATAAGGAGTTAGAGTTGGATGAATCGATTGAAAATGATCTGGAAAATTATTTCTTGCATGTGAATCACTTGGGGAGCTTTTGAAAATTGAATATTCTGAGAACTCACCCCAGACCTACTAAATTCCAGCATTTGGCAGGGAAGTCGAAGTCACTTTCTCTAGTCTATTCACAGATATGTGAAAGAAGTAGTGGTGTAAGAGTTACATGCAAGGTTATTTTAACATTCACATCATTCCCTATTTCTTACCCACCAAACAAAATGCTCAGTTCACTTGATCTTTTAATAATCTTTGCAGGCAATCCAACCTCCCTTGATAACCTCTAATCATACTATTTTTTTATTTCATTGTGGAAAATGTTGTGACAATATAGGATCAGATAAAAAGAAGTACTACAGGTAATGAATTGAAATGTGGATACGGTGACTAAAAATAAATATCGTACAATGTTTCAGATTACAACTTTTCTTTCATAAAGTAAGAGACAATTAGAGAAGAATAATAAACCCAGTTCACCAAAGAACTTAAAAATGAACCTAGCTTTTATTTTGAGATACTTTGACATAATAATATAAGGGGGAAACTATTGATATAGTAATATAAGGGGGCAAATATGCCCCATCATGTTGCTGGCAAAATACTGACTTATTGCATTGTATGTCCATTAAACAGAGAGACAAATTCATGCACACCTAACTAACTTCATTCAATACAAGAATACAAGGAGTTTATCAACATTATGGCAAATTATGCAGTTTATGAATTGAGGTAATCATAGGGCAATCATCTCTCCATTTAATTAATGAGAGGACAATATCTTACAAAACTCCAGAAGATTTAGAGCATTTTCTGTTATTGCTACATAATAGATGTATTATGTCCACAATAATTTGACTTTGGAGACTAGTGTTTAATACAGTCCTTTGTTGTAAAAATGACATAATTATAATTCAACACCCAAAGAATCAATCTCTGATATTGCTCAATCTGTCACATCTATGGGAAAAGCTACAGAAAATAGAAGAAAGCAGAACTACTACAAGAATACGTCTCAGACCCACGGCTCTGGAGGTGACTTTGATAGAGATGGGGTAGAAGAGTTCTTCCATGGGGTTTCCCAAGCTGAAAACTTTTACAAAAGCCCACTGCCTCAAGGTGTCCTATTGGCATTTTGGCTCAGGCATTGAGCTGAGAAGCACAATAGCAGTGGTTCAATTCTCCCAGGGGCTCCGAGGGAAAAAGAAAAGTCCACTGCCTCATCTTGCTTGTGTGGAGTGTCTGCTGAACGTGATATGCCAATCTTTCCATTCTTAGCCAATGCTGATTATCGTCTGCCCTATTAGTGATCTTTCAGAATTTTTTCCAAGTTCTCAGATAAATGCTTATAAGCCGTGGCATATGGAAAATCTTGAAATATGAGTTAAATCCATGAGCCAGTATTTTACATAGATATCAATGGCAAACTGTTAAAGAGATTAGAAATCAAATCTAGATTTGTACTTGTGTGTGTGTTTAAGGATGGCTACATTCACACACACACACACACACATACACACTAACAAGGGTAAGTCAAGAGCAGAGATTTCTTTAGTAAACAAATTGCTACAAAATCATAGAACCCTTTAGTAAGCAAAAACATAAAAATGTGAAACTAGTGGCTCTCAACATATTTTCCAGCTCGGCCTATACATTTCCGAAGGCCATGTTTCTTTCACTCTAAATCTGCCACACACCCCAAATTCTGTGCTCTTCAAATCACGGTATGTTAAAACAATAGCTTTGGCATCTGACAGGGATTCAGTTCACATTCCTTCCTTGTATTGGGAAAGCAAAACAAATTCTGAAGGGGCAGGATCAGGGTGACACAAGGGATGGGGTAAAGCTTCCCAATGGGATTCTCATCGGACAGACCCTCAGAGAATGAGCAAGCATACTTTCATGATGGAACAAAATTCCCCAACATAATTTTCCTGGACTTTTTCTTGCAATACAGCCTCCAAATTTATTAAGTCTTCTACCAAATACGCTCCCATGATCATCTTATGTCCTTGGAAAAAATTTATGAAGATTATTACTTTAGAACCTCAAAAAGTCATTACCATACACTCTCAGTTGGCCTTTTTTTGCATTGAATTTGACTGGTCCTAGGTTCTTTCAAAAATCACTCTTTTGGTTGGGCCTATATTTGGGGCGGGGGTACTCTAATGAAACTAAGACAAGTGCTATTAGGGAGATAATTTGTCAGCATCCATCCATCCATGGGTTGCAAAGACATGCTAAAGCATGTTTTCTCTGAAAACAGAAGGGGCACAAATGAAGCCTAGAAGCAATACTTTTTTTAATACACAACCTGGTACAACACCTATAGTGACATGGCAAATGCTGTCTGATACATTTCTTATCATTTGTAAATGAAACTAATATTGATTTTATTAATAATGTCTCTCATAGTCCTTTTAAAGAGCAGAAAATTGATTCTGAATTTTTTCCTTTTATTTTTTTTTATGTACATGACAGTGGGTTCTGTGATTCACAATCCTACCTCACTGACTCTGTATATTTAAGGAGGGAAGACATGACCAATTTCACAACATAGCAAGTTAAATTCTCTAGAGGGTAAGTCATGTCTCAGGTCCCAAAAGACAACGATTTTAAAATGGTAGGATTTTTATTTTACTTGAAAATATGTTAATTGAATAATCCAACAAGTATTCTCTGTATGATCAAACACTACAAAAGAGTTCTAAATAGCTATAAAATCAAAATATACATTGAGGAAGACAGGGTAGTCCTATAACTGGATAGCATAAATTGAGAAGTATATCATATTTCCAGTATAGATTTTTTATCTTTTGCATGTGAGAGAGCTATAATCTAATTTAGGAGTGAAGGCACTGAATCAAGAACTAATTACAAAAAAATGGCATTAACTTATGTGATATGCATTTACAATTTTTAGAAATGAGATAAAGGAAATATATAATATAAAGTATTATTTAAACTGTGTTTTTTCCTGTGTGGTTCAGACAGTTAACATACTCAATTGCTAAATAAAATATGAGTTCTTCAAGTTCATCGAGATAACTCAGAAGAAAGGTCTTGCAATCTAATTCTGAAAACGTCATGCAACATAAGACTAGATACATATGAGGTCACCATGTTTTAGAGTGGACTTAACAACTTGTAGAGGTAAATTGGAAGAATAACTACATTTTGGCCCCTAAGAACTATCAATCTAGTGTTTCAGCGCGGGGAAGATAGGTTTGAAAATGTTTAATCTACCCCCAAAAACAGAAGTGAGTTTTATTATATAACTAAAAGTAACCTCCTAAGGAAGTAATAGTAGTTCAATGTCATTAGCGGAGAAGCATAATCAAGAAAACTTAATGAAGACATCTGAAACTGACCCTCGATGGCAAGATAGATCACAAAGAGGGTGAGGTGAAAAGACATACCAGCAAAAAATAAAATAAAATAAACAGAATCAAAGGGATGCAAAAAGTGGGTGATGTGTTGGTGGGCAACAAGGACACATATTAATATGGACCAGGAGAGACAATTGAAAAGACAGGTGGAGGGTGGATTGGGAACACTGTGAACCCAGGTTCCTAAGTGAAGTCCTTCTTCTGCAGCCCCCAGGGGTCCTCCCGACTTTCAGAGGAGTGATCTGACAAAACTTGACCATATTTCGAAAGACCATTGAGGTGATCAGGAGGAGGATGTATCCTAGCAGGCAGAAGCAGAGAGGTCAGTGGTAAGGATGGGTGTGTTCTTTGTGTCTTTCAGAGGCGGAATTAGGGCTCAAATGTGAAAGAACAACTAAGGGATTATGAAGAGAGAGGGAATGAGGAGAAATGTTGGTGCTGGCAGAAGACTGAAATCAGAGCATGAGGAAAAAGCTAAAGAGAATTCCGAGGTTTCAGCTGAGAAGTTGACATCTTTGACCTCTGCACCCAGGGTGAGAAAGGGAAGGACAGTATTAGAAATTTGAGATGGCTTCTGTCTACCAGTATTAGGAGGCAGCTAGCATGGGTCTGTTTATCTTCAAGAGGTAGTTCAAACTGGGAGTCAGCAAAGAGGTCAGAACAACAACAATAAAGAGAGGTTAAAAAAAGAAAGGAGGGAGTGGCCAACTATGCCCGGTTATATATTAGCATGGACAATAGGTACAAAAATAGAGCATATCCATGTAAGGACATTATGGATAGTGTTGCTTAATGCACCCTTTATTTGGGGAATAGTGGGAGATTATTTAAGATCCATACACTTGGAGTTACCTGTACCAGAAGGAGTTCTGATGACATCGTGGTTGATTATTTGGCCGATAACTGAAAAGTCAATGGGAGAAAGATATGGCTGCTGGCTTCATGAACCATTAATGCCTTGGGAATCCCTAGAGGCAACTCTACTCTGCTCTCTGGGATCTCTATGAGCCTGAATCAGCATAACGGCACACAACAAAAACTGCGCTAACTAGAATGGTCTTTCTAGTCTCTGATGGTGTCCTTACAATATACACGGAGCCCGGTAGATACAAGGGTCTTATGTACCATCTTTTATTTTAAATGGCTCTGTCCAGCCTATTCTTCAGACTTTATCCAGTGGTTGTTTTAATTTGAAAAGTTTCCCAACTTCACTCCCTTCTTGTTGTAATTTATGTCTTCATGCGCTTGCTTTTAGGTTTATGACTTAAAATTTTCCCCGCTGGCCCTCTTATCACAGAATGAGCCCTTGAAGCTCCCAGTGCATCTTCATTTCAACTCATCCCATAGGTGATGATGATGTTTGGATTTCTGATCACCAGTGTACTTGGAGTTGGAAGTGAGGTGATTGTGGCAGTCAATGTGAGTGACAGGACGGAGCCTAGCCTGCCAATCAAGTCACAGACAGCTGTGCCTCTGCATGGGCATGGCTTTCTCCTGAGGTGTCTGGGAACTCCTGTCTTCCTCCATGGAGGTGGGACACATTCTATCTCTGACAAACCAAATAGCATATGTTGATGACAGCCAGAGCTCTGGAGCTGGAGAAACCTCATGGAGACCCACACCAGCACTGAGATGCTTCCCCCACCACTGGATCCACAGGACTTTCAACTCACCGGCCTGTGATCTTCCTGCCTTCAGCACCAATGCATGTGTTGCATGAGTCCGAAGAGGAGTTTATGGAGTGGTATCGGACAATATGGGCCAATATCAGACTTATAGACTCTATCTGAACTGGGTTGGATGCTTTCTTTTCTTAAAAAAAATCATTTTATTGGGGGCTCATATAACACTTATAACAATCAATACATCCATTGTGTCAAGCAAATTTGCACATATGTTGCCATCATTTTCAAAAGGGATGTTTTCTTAATACACAATTACTCTTTAATGTAACGTTCTCACTTACACATATATGAGTGACAGTGAATTTGTTACGCTAATCCACCCAGACTAACACAGTGACTGCTCTGAAAACTGCAACTCTCAAACCAAGATTTGTCATTATTTTGATTGCCCTTGTCTATTTTAGCTTCTAGTGGCTGCCAGTGTTCCTTGGCCCATAGCTACACCTGCCAATCTCTCTCTGTCTTCACAATACATCCACTCCATATAGAGGACAGTTCCTTCTGCTTACTGTCTTTTAAAGACATTTCTGATAGTATTTAGGGACACCCAAATAAGTCACCTTATCTCAAGTGTCATAACGTAATCATATTGTGAAAATCCTTATAGTTCCAGGATTAGGATGAAGTATTTTTAAAGGACACTCTTCGGCCTGCAATAGACAGACTATCTCAAACCACTCCATGGTGAAGTCCTTAGCTATTTCCCTGTATAAACCTGACTGTTAGATGCTCACTTAGTTATGAATGCTGGGGCAAACGGGGGCCTGATCCTTGATTTCAATGGAATTTGCACCCAGTTCTACCTAATGGATGCTATATCAGTCTGCCACTTCTGCAGGTAATCTCAACTTTTAATTTTGGTACTAGAATACTTTTATAAATCATCCACACACTCATGTAACATATGGATATAATTAATATGCCAAGCCTAAGATAATCAATTCCCACTGGTAACATTTAGAATCAATGTTGTAGACCATGAACTCTCTGACCTGACAAAAGTGGCAGCTTAGAAAAGTGTTAAAATACAAAGCATAAATTCCATTTCAAGTCATAATACATGTACTAGCTATAAATATGTTTTGGCTGAAGAGTTGCTAATAGCAATGAAATATTTTAAGTCATGTTATTAAAAGATGGTCAATGGCATAGAAGATCTTCAGTGGGAATATCAACATTTAATCACATTAAGTAGGTGAATATGTCCATTATTTAGATAAAGTTAGCAATACTAAAATTAGAATGCATTTGTGGAGCATATTTTAAGTTATCATTGAGTAACTGCTGAATAGTCCATTCTACCATTTGATAGCTAACACTCTCAATACCCAAACCACACAGTGAAAGTTCTGTGGGCCGGATTCTCCTGACGTGAGTCTGAGTCGATTCCGATTCATAGAGACTCTAATCGGAGAGAGAAGAACTGTCCCGTGGGTTTCTGAAAGTGTTGCTCTTCATATGAGTAGGCAGACAGATTCAGCTTTCACCCAAGCAGCAGCTGGTGGCTTCCAACTGCTGACTTTGTGGCTTCCAGGGCAATATGTAACCTATTATACTTCAGGGCACCCCCTAAACTTTGGAATCCTAAGTTACCACATTTTTAAGGGGTGTATTTAGGGGCTGTATTTGGTCTTGGAGAACAGTCATCATATACATATTAAATATTAAGCTTTTATAGAAAAGCTTTTTAAATTCAGCTTGAAAGCTTTAAGCATCAGGTGGCTTTTGTGATTCAATTGGCTGAGAGGATTACTTAACATATTTCACTTGTCATCTGCCCATTTTTGATACATGTAGACATAGCTAATAATTCATGTTAGAGGGATGCGTGAGTCACACTTCAAGTTTATTAAGAAGCTACATCTTCCCTCTCACCTGTGGAGTCAGGCCCCATTATATCATAAACCCTCTTCATACACATCTGCACATAAATCTCTTTGCACATAATTGATAGGTTCTGCATGCAACAAAGGGAACTCACATTTATTTTGCCGAAGCTTTAAACTGTGCTCCAACATTATAGGCTCTATGTGCATTTCTGCACACTTAATACAAACATTTTTTAGGATACCGAGTGACGCCACAAAAAACTAGCAAATTCTTGAAAATAAGTTTTCAAAACTCATGCTTAGGAAATCAGATAGATGGGTTGTAGAAACTCCATTTTGGAGATTATATTGGTCGTACCATTATTCAGAAGACACAATAAATTTTATGTTTATACACTTATTTTAATCATCTGTTCAGTATATGAAAAAGTTACTATATAGAAGAGCTTCGACTCTGACAATGCTTGCATCTCTGGTTCCATATGAAGGCTTACACACACTGGGTTTCTGCATGACTAAAACAAAGAAAACAAGCAAACTGGTTTTACAAGAGTCAAGCATCCCCCAAAATTGTAAAAGTGAACAGGACAGCTGAAGGTCAGCAGACTTTCAGTTGAAGACCCAAGGAGACAAACTTTCATGGCCAGATGATGGCTAACTGATAGAAATGGACAGGAGATAAGTGTTGATCACCTGGAGCTGAGGATCCAAGAGCTTGACTTTGAAAATAGGATGGGGGGCTGAGCTCCGGTGGCTTAGTAGTTGTGTGTGGGACTGCAGCCCACTGGGATGGAGATTCAATTCTAGCTCCACAGGAGCAAAGGCTGGGCCTCTTACTCCCACCACCAAAGGGCAGAGGTGCCAAAAAAAACCCAAAAACAACAACAAAGAAAATAGGATGGAATTTTGTAGAACAATGTTTGGGAAAGCCATATGATAGGGCACGGAGTAGGGTGCCAACAAAATTCTTAACCAAGTCCTGGTTCCCAGGAGTTCATTTACACAGCTATGGGAGAAATCTTGACTAGACAGAGATCCATGGCCTAGGCCTACCATGTCTAATACAGCAGCCAGGAATGTCATGGTGCTGAGCACTTCTTAAGTGGTCACAGAGCAATTGAAATGAGCTAGCCCCAATTGTTCTAGGCTGAAAGGATAGCATATACTCCAATTTTTAATATGGAAAAAATGCAAAAGATTTCTTAAATGATTTTCTTAAACCAATTATATGTTGAAATGCAATTCTGGAAATATAATCAGTTTAATGAAATCTATTTCACAAATTAATTGCCCCTGTTTATTTTAATCTTTTTCCATGTGGCTAATAGGGAATTTAATGTTACATTTGCGACTTGCACCGTATTCCTCCAGGAGAGTGCTGAACTGGGCTGCTGGCAGGATGAAGAGGGTTTGAAAGAGTGTCTCGAGGCCCTGAAACAAGGGAGGACTTGAGAAAGAAGTCATAAACCCACAGGAGAGGACAGAGGTGCTGATTCCAGGGAAATAAATGGCTAAGTACTGTGTGCTCCAGGTCCAAGAAGAAACAGAACAAAGACTGATATCGGAATAAGATGGGTACAAACCAATGGGTTCGCAGAACCCGTGGCTTAGAGCCCTCAGATCTACCAAAACAAACAAACAAACAAAATTTATAAACAAGATTTTCTGGACATATCACTAAGCAAGAGGTTCAAAGAGGAGACAGTTATGACTGAAGAGGAGAAGAAAGAAATTCGTTAAAGTGACTATTTGATCAAGGAAGATCTTGCTGGCTTGGCACAGCAAGGGCATTATAGAATCCTCGTGAGAGGAATATTTAGACACTTGCTCTTTTCCAACCATTAACACTTGCCATTCCTCAGAGGACAATAAATAAATAACTGCCACTGAGCTCCTTCTGACTGAAAGCAACTCTACAGGACAGAGTAGAACTGCTCGTTGGTGTTTCGGAGAAGATTCGCCTTTACGGGTGCAGTTGGGGGGTTGACCTTGGTCAGCCGGCTGTTAGCAGACCCACTGCTAACATTGGGTGCATCATTGGGCTCCACAAAGCCTTCCAGGGCACACGAGTCATATGCAAATTTGGACGACTTAGAGTTGAGTGGCTTTTGATTGATGTGTGCACCAAATATATGTGGGCAATATGGAAAGCACAACATTTTCCTGGCTCTTTGCTGACAAGGCAGATGTTTCCTAAAATGTTCCTTTCTACCAAAAATGATTTTCAGCCAAGGTCAAGCCAAGATGTTTGACATGTCGAAGTGTGATGTTTCGGGAGATGCCCTGTGTCTGCTGGGACTTCTTTCTTTAATATTTTTAAGACTTGCTTTCTCTCTACTATGGAAAAAAGAGCTTTGTGTCAACTGTGATATATGGGCATTGTATACTAAAAATGGGCATACTGAACAGTTTTACTCCTTTGCCTAAATTTGTGTATGAAGTCACCCAGAGTGGAAGGGGTATTTTTTTTTTGTCTATAAGCTACAAAATCCTAGATATGAAGCTCCAGAAGTATGCAAACTGCTCCCAAATACAGTGGAGGCCAGTTCACTAACTGGCAAAATTCTATGCTGGCAAAGAGATTCCAGTTGTAACTGAGTGTTAAATGGATGTGCTTGTGGAAGGATGAAATAAGGAATCTATTCCATTCTTCCCAAGTACATTTGGGATTCCATGAAATTCACCAATGAGACCACCTAGAATTTTCCTTCATGTGAGCTTATATGATCCAACTCAAACTAAACAAGCTCACTGCCTCTAGTCAAGGTTGACTCACAGAGACCCCCCCACCCCCTGGCCCCCCTCCTCTAGGTTTCTGAAACTGTAACCATTTACCAGAGGAGAAAGCCCAATCACTTCCCAATGGAAGTGCTGCTGGTTTGAACAGATCGCAGCCCACTGCATCCCCAGGACTCCACTCATCTATCGCTTTGGAACCACAGAAGTTTAACCAGATTTTGTTAATCAAGGCTTGGAAGCTTCAAGCTAAATTTCTGAAGAGGCCACTTTGGTCAAGTCCTAACGTGTGTTGGGAAACCAACCAACCACCCAGTGGGCTTCCCTGTATTTACAAACCAAGTTAAAGATGAAGGTTTCAGGGTATTTGTGACACAGGAATCAGGAGATGGGGATTCCAATATCATAGCAGCCGCTAATGATCTGAGTGGTCTTAGAAATTGCATGACACCCTCAGGTCTCAGTTTTCTCATTTGCAGAGTGTGAGAATGTAAGGTTTTTCAAAGGGAAAAATAATCATAACCAGGATGCTCATCTGCCTCAGAAATATACTCTGAATGTGGACCGTGTGGCTTCTGTGCTTCTTATATTTGCTTTAGCCAATAAATAAATACAAAAAATACAAAAAGCAATCTAACTCTGAAACCTCCTTTAGTATGGACGAGATGATTTATTGGTTCCCTTTCAGCGCTAGGATCTCAAGTCTAAAACATACACACACATACACACACAATGAGATCATGTGAGGCTGTTGGGCATATGCCATCTAATTAGCAACTGAGCTGGCTTGTCTCCCAGCTTGCAGTGACATCTGGATTGTAAATGTCATGACATTTCAGTCATTCACATTCCCAACATGACACACCCCGCATCCTGCATTTGTCCCTAAATTTAAAATATGCACTTTTAAACAGAAGTGGCTTCCCCAGTTATTAAATGATAAAGAAGCAGGAGGTTGCTATATGGGCAAAGAAATGAGGGGGGAAAATGAATCTGTTGACAAATGTAGACCATGAGTTGGTCCTATCAAAATATTTGCCCTCCTGGATAGGAGATATTTGATAAAAGGGTTGACACTTTCTGTGATTGCAAGTCAATGACTATTAAATACATGATCCAAATCAGAGTCGACTGCAGTGCCCTAGAGTCTAGTTGAGTGTTTTAATTAATTGTATAAGCATCAGGACCAGCTACGGGCACTTCTTCAGAGCAAGCACGTGAAGTATTTTCTTGGTACCTAGGGTAGTGGAAGCATGTCTGTGCTAAGAGCACACAGGGAAATAAGGGCAGAGATACAAAGAAAATTTCAGATGCCCTCATTTTGTTGTTTTAAATGCTGCTTATACTGCAGTTAAAAGATTAAAAATATTAATATGTGGGACAAGTCTGCTTCCTATACTGTTTTTCCTTTTCTCCAAGTATTATTCTATATGAGAAGCTATGTAATTATGCCAAGAACAATAAGTGAAGCACAAAAGAACAGTTTTTATACCATTCAACTTATATGACCCAGCTAGAATACAGGAAAGCATAGAGACAAAAGTTTGTTTTTGGAGACGGAGGCTGGGGACTGGTAATGGGGAGTTAATGTTCAGCAGTTATTTTCTTTTTGGTATGATAAAGGAAATTTGAAAATAAATAGTAGTGATGATTATACAACACTATGGATATATATTAAATGCCACTGAATCAGACACATAAGATAGTTCAAATGACATCTTTTATGTTTGAAGTCTTCTTGAAAATGGAGCAGACCCATGGAAAAAAGATACCAACACACCACATTTGAGTTCCATCTAGCACAAACAAGGCTGGTCGAGTTTGCTGTGAGAGAAGTGCGCCACTTCACTCTTTCTTACGGGTTAAAAACTTGCCCCAGTTGAGGGATGGAACTTTGCTACCATCCTGCCTTGAAATGGGCCAACTACATGATCACACACAGCCAAGGTTTCGGCTGTTCTCTCTTGCTGGAAGAAAAACAATACACCTGATAACCAAAGAATACTCTTAAAAGTAGTTTCCCAAAGAATTTAAGGGTGATCACATTATTTTTACTTAAGAAAAAGCAAATTGTGAATCCTGTCATGCATATTTCAGTCAGGACTTTGTGTCTGATTCACGGTGACCCTGTGCAACAGAGTAGATAGACCCACCCCACAGGACTTCCAAGGCTGTGTTCTCAATGGAAGCAGAGACACATCTCTCCCTCTGCATCCCCAGTGGTCTAGCGAGAAAATTCTAACCACCAATCTTTTGGTTAGCAGGTGTAAATGGATGCTGTGCACCAAGGGGGCTCCTCTTTAAATGATGGGGGTAAAATCCAAACCCAACTCACTATCTGAAAGCCAATGTCAATTCTAGGGCAGAGTAGAACTGCCCCCTTGGTTTCCAAGACTGTAACTATTGATGGGAGTAAAAAGCCCAGTCTTTCTCCCACAGAGCTGCTGGTGGTGTCAAACTGTGTACCTTGTAGATCACAGGTCAGTGATTAAGCACCCATAGAGGGCCCCTACAGGACATCAAGGGGGCTATTTATGGCATCCCTGGTTAAATGACAGGACTTATTATTAGGGTGTCTTTACTGTTGCGCTATTTAAGGTTAAAGGAAGGGTGGTATCCAATAAGGAGACCCTGTAGGGTCTAAATGCTGAGGAAGAACTTGATGGTTGGAGTACACCGACAGGTGCCTCCGAAAAAAGGTCAGATGGTCTGCTTCTGAAACCTCTGCCATTCAGAACCCCACGATGCAACATAGCATTTACTCTGAGGCACATGGTATTTCCATGAGTTAGAATTAGCTTGATGATCGCTGGCTTTGTTTTGGGTATTAAAAAAATTAAAGGAGGCCTCACAATTTCTTTCAAGTCCATCACTTCAACTCTTTCTTCACCTTCAATTCCAGATTCTGCTGCTATGATTTTGCGAAGAGACATCTGGCTTTAATTATCCATGTACCTTCATTTTTCAATTTGATGACAGAGCAGATTCATGCTACAGGCATACTTTTCTAGGTTCAAGACCCTTCCGTGTAACATGTGTATACCAGCAGATCCAGCTGGTATTCATGAAATTAGTAAATGGAGGATGTGAGCATTTTCTTTTGTGGCCTTATGAGTCATTGTGTTTTTGATCATTTTCATCAAAGCCCATCAATACAACATAACCAATCGTGCTAAGCTGGGGCTCCACCTCCAGAATTGCTGTTGTTTGTTGGTACTGTTAAGTGCAACAAATCATGGTGACCTTCTGGACAACAGAACCAAACAATGCTAGGCCTCCGTCATTCCCACCATGGTTCTTATGCTTGGGCCCTTTGTGGTAGCCACTGGGTGAGTTCATCTTGTCAAGGACCTTCCTTGTTTTCACTACTCTTCTACTTTACCAAACATGAGTATGTGGACCCAAAACTTTGTCCATATGCCAAAGCTCTGAGCATAACTGCATACATTTACTTAGTCCTCAGTTTCCCCATGTGTACAATAGAGATTCGAGACACTTACCTATAGGGTCACTGTGGGGATTAAGTGAATTAATCAATGTCAATACATATTAGACAAATAAGGACTTGGTATATGTAGCTATTACTATAATGTCATATGAATGGAGTTTCATAGAAATTTCAGAGAAAACTCTTTTAAATCCAAGCAAATTCCCTGTTATAGGGAATTTTATTCTTTATAGGAAAATTTATTCTTTATAGGGAAATTTATTCTTTAATAAAACTGATTGCAAATCAAATTTCCTCCACCTCACAAACATGGCTTCTCTTACAGGCAGACAGATACTCACTGAAAGAGTTACACTTCACAGCGAGGCGATGAGATCGTTTAGCTAAAACAACGCCCATTTCCCTCTCTCACCCCCATCCCTCTTCTTGCCAGGTGGGGAAGAATAGAACTACATGCTTCAGGAGTTTCACTGGCAGATTTATTTAGAAGTTGTTAAATTGCCACCTCTCTTTTGAGGTGAACTGGTCTACATTTTGGTTAGCAGCTGAGCACAGTTAACCATTTACACCAACCACAGATTTCCTACCCGACCCCCCTCCAGTATCAAAGAGCCTCTGCTTTTTAATTTAAAATAAACTACCAGATTGAATTTAGGATAAACATTATCCTTATTATCAGATGATGAGTTCATTGAGCACATTTATCAGACATATAGAAGAATGCTGAAGGCTTGGGGTAGAGGATAAAACCATTAAGATAAAGCAAACAAAACGCAAAAGATAGAGGGGAAGGCAGTAAACATAAAGCAGGCATGGTACTCTATGGTATCAGGAACAAAAAAAAAAACTAATAAAAGCCTGTTTTCTGGGATACAATGTCCTGGAGACAGAAATAGAAGGAAAAGGGGAAGAGCACATATAAAAATAGAAGTAGGATGACTAACTCATTTAGCTGATATTCTCATACCTAGAGGTAGATCTGAAAGAGCCCCAGGGATGCAGTGGTTGGACAGTGTGTTGCTAACCACAAGATCAGCCGTTTGAAACCATCGGCTACTCCTTGGGGGCAAATTGGACATTGTTTTCTATCCCTGTGAAGGGTTACAGCTTTGGAAACCTAGAGGAGTACTCCTCTTCTGTCCTGTAGGCTTGCAATAGAGTCAGAATTGACTCAATGACAGTGAGTATTGGTGGGGCTGATTAAGAGGGGATAAAAGGTTAGATTTCAACTGCTGTCAAACTCTGTTCAATGCTGTAGGGAAGTCACAAGCACGGGCATTAAAAACTGGGGACTATCTGGATGAAATAATAGAGAGTATAATTTAGGTGATTAACATGGTTAATAAAAAGCAAAGCAGCGATAGGAACATAAAAGTGAGGGTAGGGTGGCTATAGACTCTGCAGGGTGGAAGAAATGACTGTAGGTCATTTTCTTAGCTAAAAGCTTTACTTTTGTTTAAATGCTAGTTCTCGACTTTGGATCATCTTTATAACAGAGTAAACACACATCCTCGAAAGGGAAAAGATGTTAACTGGTAAGAGATGATAATCAATCCTGAGTAGGTGGTGCAGCCTAAGTAATATTTTATTATTTACCATTCTGCATGATGCTGCTGTGAATACATAAGTCTGAGAGAACTGATGGTCACACCAAGTAATATCACTGCTCAGAATAAAGGCTTTTCTTTACACTTGAGTTCTGTCTGCTTAACAATTTATAAGGTATCTTCCAACGGAGCTAACAGACACCACGGCGTTGCTGCCACTGGGGAGATTTATGGAGAAGCACGTCAGTTGGAAGCAGAACACGTGCTGGTGGCTTTGTCTGTTCATCAGATCTACTCTGCGGAGGCAAGTTGAGATCGCCAAAGACACAGCTGTTTTTCTCCCATCCAACCTCAGAAACCACACTGTGAACACCCACACGCTGCCTGCCCTTACGACAGAGGTTCCATTCAGAGTTTTCTGAGCTGCAGTTGCTTCCAAAGGGAACACGGAATCAGAATGATAGTGGCGGCACACAGATCACGTGGCAACCGAGGCTCATTTTACACGATAATAAACCTCATTAAAGAGAGATGAAGTATTTGCCGAAGGTCAACTGGTTAATTTATAGACTTATTCAAGGCTAATGTTTAGGGCACTGCAGTGATTGTGACAGTTCATCTTACTGCTTGCAGTAAGTTTCCTTTAAATATTGATCAGATTTGGGGCATGCATGACATTTCCACTTCTTCGGGTCTCTTACAAATAACTAGGTCAGGAGTCCTATATTTTTAGAATCAAATAGTAAATACCTAGAACTCATTTTCCCCCCTACGAAATATCAGCACTGTTCCCTGCTACAGAGAAAAAGGTACTTGTGGCATAAATCTTCCTTAATTATTATAATGACCCTCTTTCCACAATTTACTTCCAAATGCCAGATGTGATTCACCAGTGTATCTGGATAAGACAATTTATTGAAATCACCATAGTGACCAGCTCAGTTAATTCCCACATGCCTAGTACAAAAGGATTCTAATTGGAAGATTCCATCAGTACCTTCCATTCTGTTTCCAGACTGCAGCACACATAGATCATGAGAAGGATGTGTGGTTAGAGGGGACCAGTCCAGGGTCAGTTCACCAGTCAGGTGAACTCAGGTCCCATTCTGCTACTGGGAGATCTAACAGGATTACTCTCTGGAACCCTGACATCTCTCACTTGTGTACCAAAGGCACAGACTAGACAGCTGTTGACCAGATTTCTACCACCATATCAAAAACAGGACCCATTCTTCTTGAGTTCTCCAGTTGACAAGACCAATGTTTAAAGCACACAAAATGAAATCTGGAGATGTCATTTATTCTCACATCCTGTAGTGGTCTAAGCCAGTTTCTGGTCTTGGTCCTTTAAAGAAAAATACATATGTTCATTTGATCTAGTGTTCCCCTGCCTGGGTCAGTATCCTATTTTCTTTACAGGAAGCAAGCAAATGTCCATTTAAAAAAATAATACTAAGAAAGGGACTTTCTTGATGACCAACCACTGTTCAAACCAAATAACTTGGACCACACCATTGTTTTTGCTTGACTCCCTCAGTCCATTTATAGCCTCAAGGGAGGAGGATTACATGCTTGGCTCTTTCTAAAAAGTGCTTCTTAGAACCACGCACTCATTGGAATCCAGGGGCTAGTCAGCACCTGATGCTTCCAAATAAAGGGAACAAGCTCAAAACAACATGTCCAGCACAGAGGCCATTATGATACATGCTGGGTGGAAGAATTGCGAGAGGAAAGAGGAGCCCAGTGCTGTCATTTTGACTCTGGGACTGAAAGGGGACCACAGCAATTGCCTCCTCTGATTACGGCCTCTAAGAGGCAAGGTGATTGGAACAGGGAAAAGAAACTTACCAAGCTCTCTGTGCCCAAGACTGCCAACTGCTCTCAAGATCTCGTTGTTCACTTTGCTCTTAGAAATCGAACATCCCAGCTGGTATTCTGCAGGGTGCCTGGTACATAGGGACTGTATTTCCTCCCTCCCTTGCTTTGTAGATAGGCCTTATCTTACAGGGTATAAGGCAAGGGATGAATGCTACTGCTGCATATTAGCCTTAAAAAGATAAAACCCAAACCTAGAAACCCTGTATAGGGTTTCTAAGACTGTAAATCTATATAAGGGCAGACAGCCTCATCTCTCTCCTAAAAAGCACCTGCTGATCTTGTGGTTAGGGATGGTGTTTTCCCTTTTCTCTTTCCTGAGGCTGGAAAATAGGAAAGATTTGTATCCAGAAATAGCAACCACAAGTCCCAATCCAAATTCATGGCCATTGAGTCCATGCCGACTCCCTCAGAGTGACCGCTGGTGGTTTTCTGAGCCTGCAACTCTTTTGTAGTAAGCAGTCATCTCCCGAGGAGCTGCTGGGAGTTTTGAACTGCCTACCATGCAGATGGCAATGCAACACATAACCACTGCACCACCAAGGCTTACAGCTGAGTTGTCACATAAGGAAGAAGAAAGTCATATAATTAATTCAATTTACATAAAGGTAGCACTACAAATTGGTTCTTTGTGCTAGCAGTTGAGCGTTTACCAAAACTTGTGCAGACACTGGACCCATGTATAAGCCGGATTTTCCAGCAAATTTTTAATGTAGTTTTTGTGGTAAAATGGGCCAGCTTATGCATATATATATATATATATATATATATATATATATATAGTATTTGACCGTTATCCAAATTGTTGGAGGTCCAAGTGAATGAACGGCCCCTTTGTTCGGGGGTGGGGGAGAAGGGAAATCCACCAGCGTTAAGCATCTGGAGCACAGTTCGACTGAGACACACTATGAGTCAAAACTGACTTCATAGCAACTGGTTTGGTTTGGGTCACAGGGAAAGGCGCACATTCCCTAGATGATGGCACACGTATCACCAAGGCAGCTCCGACCTACCCTGGTGCAGGAATCATTAGTATCCTCAATGCCTGGCACGTAATAGGTGCTGAATCAAAATACCAAATGATGAATCGGTGCTATAATTCAGCATTGAGGTTACAAAGACCACAACCCCGCCCCTTTCCTTCAGATGGGCTCCTTTTCCCCATCAATGTAGTGCTAATTTCTCAGAAGACAAATGTGAAAGTTACTTCCCGAGTGTGAGATTAATTATTCCATGCCACAGCTACCTCCCAACCATATCAGTCTTTTACAGTGTGCAGAGATAAATGGCGAGGCAGCCAGTTGAAAGGAAATCATTATGGCACCTCTCCGCTCTGTGTTATCACATTCATATCAGCATGGGAGATAACTTTGAAACGGCTTGTACTGCACAGAGAACCGATGTCCTGGCTGGCTGATGAGAAGTGTCCTCTTGCCTTCAAAGCGTCCCTGCTACAGTTTGCCTTGCAAAGACACCCATCGCTGTGTAAAGGGCTACCTGGGACGCTGTGGGCACCAGTGAGCTTACAACAAAGCAGCCAGAGAGCTGTTTCCTGGTGGGACAGAGATTTGGGCAGCTATGAGTGGGACTGGGCCTGTTGATTGGGAGTTCCACCTAAGTTTGTTCCTGAGAATGTTAAAAGTACCTACCACATGCCCTCGGCAGGATTTCTCCATGCTATATGAAACACCCAGGGAGCTCTGTGGGCCATTGAATGATCTAAATTACAAACACACGGAAGTCCTGCTTTACTTACAAAATCTATCTGGTTTACTTAATCATGTGGGCTGTGTGTTTTCTAAGAAATGCCTATTCCATTAGCTAACTAAAGTACTATTCTCACTCCAGATTTGCCAGGTGGCTCAAACAATGAATGCATATCCTGTTATTTAAGGGATGGAAGGTTTGAGTCCACCCAGAAGCACCTCAAAAGATAGGCCGGCTAACTACTTCCCCAGAGACAGGCCAATGAAAACGCTCTGTGGTTCTACTCTGACACAAGAAGGGTGATCATGACTCAGAACTAACTCCACGAGCACCAGTGGATTTTGGCATTCTTGCTCCAAAGAACCCAATCCCAAAGCAGAGGATGAATTGCATAGGGTTTCTAGAGAACACTTGCAACTATCCTGGGTGGGGAAAAGTGACTCCAGGTCAGCAGTTCAAACCCATCAGATGCTCCATGAGGAAAGATGTGGCTGTCTGTTCCCACAGATATTTCCAATGGCTCAGAAGCCCTCTGATCTCCATGCTTTGGAATCACCTAGTGGCAGTGGGTTTGAATTCCCTTGGAACGGAGGGCATAGATAGAGTTGGGATACCCAGCAACAAACAAGTGGTATAGGCTGTGTTTCTTTAGAGTTAGGGAATTCTGCGGTCCTGAAGTGAGCACACTGCTTCTTCCCTGTTGCTGATGCCACTGTGCTAAGTCCTTTTCTTAAAAACCCAAATGGAAGTGACTTCAAGTGACAAGGATCCAGTGAATAGGTTTTTGGAAGAGAGCACATGTCTCAGAAATTTGAATCTCCTGTGTCCTTCCCTTGATTATTCAACAAGGACTTTTCAATATGGAATGCTCAGAATTCCTATTAAACTGGCTACGGAGACCACGTCGATCCAATGTGCCTGCAAGTAACCAAACAATAGTCAACTACTAAGGTCCTGAAGGTGTACATGGTAGTATGCTCAGCTGCTCACTGAAAGGTGAAGACCTGACAATCTACGTATGAAAAACTACTCACTGAAGAACCCTGGGGGACAGGCCGCCTCTGGGTTCCCGGGGTCACCATGATGTGGTCTCCACTTGACAACGGTTCTTTTGTTGGTTTCCTTGCTTGCTGTTTGCTCTTCCAAACTAAGGTGGAGCTTAAAGAAGTGCATTTTGTTATTGTAGTTGTACTCCGGGTTTGGTAGAAAGAAACAAATGCAAAGAAAACCATTTTAAATATATTTGAGGCAACAGATCTGTAAGAATGCTTTGAGTTCAGTATAGATTTTACATATTCAGTATTTTGTACTGACACAGCTAAATCAGGGTATCAGGAGTCAAAAAAAATCTAGTAGCATTTATTGAATATATACAAGTTACCAGGCACTACACTTAATGAAACATTTTTTAAATAATGTTTTATTGTAATTTTGGTGAATGTGCACATAACACACCCACCACGCTCCCAATCAACAATGACTACACATGGTTAGGTGACATCAGTTACTCCTTTCTCAAAATTATCAACACTCTCATCATTGCATTCTAGTTTTCTAGTTGCTTCATTGTCAACCTCACTATGCGCACGCACACACACACACCCATTTTTGCTTGAGACTATTTATTGAGCACCTGGCTTCATAGAGATTTCTTTTGTCAAATAGTGCACTAGTCAAGGATAATATTCATTACCTTATGAACTAAGCTTCTATTTATCTTAAAGGGGGATTTTAGGGAGTAGTTTCTGCTCACGGATTTTTTGGAGGAGGGGTCATCACTGCCCTCTGGTGGTCATGAGAGCTACCCAGCGCTGCTCCTGAGAGCCGAGGCTGGATTTGAACCACTAAGCCCCCGGGCCACAGTCCTGCACTCAGTCACTTACGCCACTGGGGCTCAGCCCCACCGCTTATAGAATATCACATGGAAACATGTTTGGGGCTCTTTCTCATCTCTGTGAGTCCAGTAAGTGTGGATTTTTTGAGAATTTGAAGTTTTGGTGCACATTGCTCTCGACCTTTCTGTCAGGATCCATCTTTTTTGCTCTGGTTTTGAATGACTTGTAGGCAAAGACTATCTAGTTTTTTTGGTCTTGGGTTGAAGACTTGGTTCTTGTAGATAATTAGCCCTATTGCCGGATTACTTCTCTGAATCTTGGGCTTTCTTCTTTTTCTTCTGCTCCAGAGGAGTGAAGACCAATAGTGACACTTTAAATAGCTTTCAGATAAGTTTTTAAGATTCTAGATACTACTCACCAGAGTAGGATGTAGAACTTAAAACTTGTGAATTACACTACGCCAATTGAATGAGTTGTTCCATGAGATTATAAATCTCAAAACCAAGAAAAGTATGCTCATATGGTAATTAGTTATGTCTGAGGAATACCAGGTACTTTGAGTCTTAACTGTTTTATTAGATGATAGATAGATAGATAGATAGATAGATAAGGGAAATAGAGAGATAGACATAGGAGTAGGTGGAGGTAGAGGTAGAGATAGAGATATAATTGCTACAGATAGAGAATAGATATAGAAATATGGCTTTACTATAGCATTTAACATATTTTAGCAATAGTCAAATGCAAACCTTTTATTCCTTAACCCCACCCCCTTCAATGAGGTCCACTTTAAGAATGAAAGTCTAAGCTAAATGAATTTTCCAGCCGACTTTTATTTTTATATCTGTTCTTCCCCTACTTTCCAGTTTTCCATCCAGTACATCATGTCCACAAAAATACAGGTTTGGGGACATGGTCTTTTTGAGAATGTGCCTCCATGCGTGCACTGCTATACCCCCGGCCTCTTTCATTTTGTTTTATTGTATCTTAATGAAAGCATCCTGTAATTAGCACAATGAACTCATCCTCATCAATAAATCGATATTATTTCTCCTAAATTTGACTTGATTAATTAAAAATCCTAAGGTCCTGGCTGTGGCGTCCCTGGGTGGTACAAATAGCTAACTGTGCTCTTCTGCTAATCAGAATGGATATCCAGTCCATCCAGAGGGACTTCAGGCGAAAGGTCTGGAAATTTACTTCTTTAAAATAAAAACCTGCCACTCAAGGTCCTCAATGATTTAGCTCTCCTCTGATCCATGTGATGTGGTGATCTATGAGGATGGAAGGAACAAAGAGGCATATTTTAAGTAAGAAGTCTTAGCAGGTAGCTCTAAGTTATGCCACTTGAGCTCATGTTTCATCTGCCTGCAAGAGTAACAAATAGGTGAAGGAAAAATCATTTGTAACACATTTTATTAAAGAATAAATTAAGATATTATACAGAGATTTAGCCTGGATTTACAATTGGATCTTTTGTGAGATTACATTAATAATGGGAATAACATCAACGATAATGATTAAGGCTATGGGTCAATGAGGCTAAGCCCTGGCTAACAGTGGTTTGGCAGTTATCTAAGGATGTGACTTGGCAGATAGAGTATAATAAAATGTGACCATATGTAATGTAGTCATCATCCATTTTAGATCTTGTGGATGTATCCTTCATTTTTGCCTAAAGTTGATTTTTCCTTAACAATCTGGTCTTTTTGGAAACTAACCATGTTATTATGTAAGGCACGGATGCTTTTGCTTTAATATAGCTATGGGCACTTAGGTCAATTCTATCTTTTGGCTACTGTGAATAGTGCTAAATAAGCTTGACTATACATGTTAGCTTAAGTATCTCTTATTGGATCTCAAGAGCATAGACCAAAGGGTAGAATTACTAAGTTAAAAGGCTACTTTATTTCCATCTTTGAGGACTCGCCATAAAATTTATACCTTATCCCTTCTGTCATCCCCTCCATCATTTATTGTTTTCAGTTTTGTGTTTGTTTTTTTAGTGCCATTATAGCAGTAGTGGTAGAGTATTTCATTTTAATTTTGATTTGCATCTCTCTAAATGCTAATAACAGAAATTATTTTATATAATTTTTGCAACTTAAATGTCCTCAAGTGAAGAAGCTGCTCACGTTTTTTTTTTCTTTCAATTTTAATGGGTTATTTGGGGGTATATTCTTGGTTTTGATGGTTAAAGTTTTGTATATGCTTTGAAAATTAGACCTTTGGCAGATATATCGTTCTTAAAGGTTTTTTCTTTTTCTTTCCCCCCTCCCCCCACGTCCACACACAGTCTGTAGGGTGTAGTTTTATTCTTTTGATACAATCTTTGAAAATTATTTAATTGTTATGAGATTCTAGATATGTAGTAGACCATCCACTATTTGTGCCTTTGCAGTTCTGACTGTCAACCTGTCTGTATCAAAACTAAGTCCCAAAGCTTTTGTCCATGATTTGCTCTAAGAACTTTATTAGTGACCTTTAACACTGATCTCTTTTGAGTGAGGTCCTATGAATGGTGTGTGAGATACTAGCCCTATTTCATTTTCTTGTAGTTAAGATTCCAATTTGCAAGCAGCAGTTGCGAATGAGACCATTTCTGCCCCACTGGACAGAGTTTGATCCCTTGTTAAAAAGAGGTTGTCCACGGTTGATGGATTCATTTTGGAATTCTCAATTCTTTTCGATGGGTCTCTGTGTCTATCTTGACACTGGAACCAGGCTGTCTGCTGACTGTCGCCCTACACCATGTTTGGGAAGTGGAGAGGAAGACCCCTCTCACTTTGTTCTGCTCGATTCTTGCTTTGGTTATTTGGAGCCTCTTTCCATTTCCTGGTGAAGTTTGTAATTAAGCTTTCCATTTCATTTTTTTTTTTTTTGGCGGCGGTGCGGGGGGCTACATCACTGCCCTCTGATGGTCGTGGGAGCTACCCAGCGCTGCTCCTGAGAGCTGCCGATGGATTTGAACCACCAAGTCCGCAGTCCCGCACTCAACCACTTATGCCACCGGGGCTCAGCCAAGCTTTCCATTTCAATAAAAAAATCAGTTGGCATTTATATAAGACTCGCATGTTAGCTATAGAATGCTTTGGGAAGAATTAGTATTTTCCCAATATTATAACTTTATTCCCACGTGAATAGAATATCCTTCCATTTATGTAGGTCTCTTTCGGTAGTGTTTTATAATTTTATTTGTATATGTCTTTAAAATTCCTATTCCTAGATATTTTATATTTTGGACAAGGGGGCAGGCTACAATACATGGTATTAATTTCCTTTTGAGTGAAAATTATTTTAAAAAATTTGCCCCACAAGTTTTTAAATTTGCCCAAACAAAATTTTAAAATTACAAGTTTAGATGTGTGCTTAATGTTAAAACAATAAGCAAGGTAACTTCGACAAAGTCAAGCAGTTCTTATTTGATGCTAGAATTTGATATAGGGCTGGGAGGACCTCAAGGTAGTTCTCTTTCTCCTGGACACCAGCCTCATGTATTTGATGATTAAAACGATGAGTCTCCAATATGGCATGAACCTGAATTTTCAGAGACTAGCACCAGCATCTATAGTTGTTGTTTGTTTGTTTGTTTGTTTTATTTCAAAAAGTCTAAGGACCCCTGGTGGCATGGTGGGTTCATCATTGGGTTTATAATCAGAATGTTGGTGGGTTAAAAGCACCAACTGCTCAGCAGGAGAAGGGCGAGGCTGTCTGTCTCTGAGATTTATGAGACAGCATTGCTATGACTTGCAACCACCTCAAAGGCAGTAGGTGTAAGGGGGCTCCCAACATGACAAAACAGAGACATTTTCCCCCTAGACTTTCAACATTATTTCATAATCCAAGCCCCACTTTTCTCATTTTTAAAACAAGGAAATAATAGGACCATGTCCATAAAACTCTCATGAAAGCATTGTGCAGGAGAGCTGTCCAATGTTCTATTCATGAAAATGATAGTTAAGTGGTAGATAATTCTGATTAAATAATCAGGCAACTCCTCACTTAAGTACAAATAACATGCTACTTGGAACCATTATTATCCAGGTAGTGTCTCAATTTTCTGACAAAACATTAATATTTACCTCATATTTATGGTGTCTGTCAACTAATGCGATATTTGTAATGTCCTTAACAAAACAGGCAAGCTTCTCCACTGACCATAAATAATATTTCAAGGGGGAAGAATTAGTCTTTAAGTTTAAGCAACATTTCTAAGTCAATGCCCAATCATCCAAGTTTTCTGGTTTAGATTTCAAATTAATTGTTGTGATATTTTGTTGATTATTTTAAATTAACTTTATAATGGTGTTTATTTTTAATAACAATAAACAAAAATAACATGTCCGAAGAGGTAGGGTTTTGAGCTCTGAAGAATATGATTCTGCTTTTTAAAAGAGCTAATTTCCCTCAAGAGAGATCCCAGGTGCGGCAGTGCCCTCTGTAATGGACTGCAAACCACAAGGTCAGTGATTCAAACCACCAGGCCATCCTCGGAAGAAAGATGAGTCTGTCTGCAGTCATAAGGAGATGTTGTCTCAGAAAACCTCGGGAGCAGGTCTATTCTGCCACTGTAAGTTAATTTCCTTTAAGCCATTTATTTTCTTAATTTTTAGTGGGGTACGTATTGAGGGCCGCCTCCGTGGTTGGACCTAGCGGACTGTGTTCTCAGCAGATCTTTGGGTTCTCTGCTTCTTCATTTCCAAACCGAGACATAACTCTGGATCTCCAGAGTCCACTCTAGCTCTGAAGATGCCACCCACTTGTGATTCTGCTTGGTCATCTCTCTATGGTGACAGGAAATATCAGCAACAAATAAATCCATTTTGCTATTCTATAAAGATGATCAAATTTCTTTCCACACCCTCACCCCCATGATACCCTTCTCCCTTCTCACTCAGGTTTCCTTCCCCTATCTTTCACAAGGCCACACTTGTGAACTCCCCTGAGAATCTGTGAAGGCACAGGAAGTCTTGACCTGCAAACCAAATACATTAGTATGACTCTCGGCCTTTCAAAGTGATTCAGAGCAGTGTTTGTTCAAAATGCCTCTATATTAAGATGCCGTTGAAATTTTATTTAACTATAAAGAATAGGCTGTTTGGAAACTCATGGGTCCTGCAATAAATGGAATGTACTTAGTTCTCAAACATGACTTTGAAGAATCACACATCTTGAAAAACTGTGGGTATTGAAATGCAAAGGGAGGCCACAATACAACACGAGCTAAAGACGACTTTGATGAGAGACAAGGGAAATATGATAACCATACAAGTCGGCATATAAATGCCCCCTGATGCCTTGGAGATGACTGCCCAGAGTGCTCACTCAGGTGCAATACAAAGCCCTCGAGACAACAGTCCAGGTTTCTCTGACATTTTACTGTAAATCTTTGCCACGAGCTGAGTTATGTGTCTCTACATCACACAACTAAGTTCCCATTAAGTTCTGCTTTTAAAAACAAACAAATTGGACAAAAAGGAAGAGTATAATGTCACCTTGCTCTCTAGATGCTGTGCTATAAATCAAATAAAAAAGAAAGAGGATGGGTGTGAGCAACAGTGAGTGCCAGACAGAGAGAGTGTGTGTTGCAAGAGCTTTCTTTTGAAGATTGTACACATTTACCCTAAATGTGTCTGATTTTACCTCTATAAGATTCTGGGGACTCAAATTTGTCACTGTGGGAACCACCTGACAGCTTCGTTCAGTGCCTCCAGGTAGAGTGATGAATCAGATTATCTTTTTACCTGGAAACAATTCTCCTCCAAGCCATGCCCATGTGCAAAAAGTGAACCCAGATGCCAGCAAATAGCAGCATGTCATTTTCTTCTTTCCAGACTCTCTGTCAAGGAGCACTGTCGAGTTATGACTTATAAATTTACTGCAAATGAGATCCAGTAACAAGAAAAACTGGTGTTGTTTATTCATAAGGTATGCTAGACCATTAGCAAGAACATAAGGCTGCTGACATAGCTTATTTCAACATTTCGCTGAAATATCACAACACAGGCCTCAAAAATGCAACCTTTCCTTTAACCTCTCTGAGTAGAAGGGGGAAGTCAATGAGGAATCGGTATGGAAGGGAAGAGCTGGACACTGCCTGTCCTTGCCCTATCTCACTATTGGTAGGTGACTACCTCTCACAATGTCACTTGAACCCAATCAGTCCACTGCCATCAAGTCAATTCCAACTCATTATGACCCTAGAAAACAGAGCAGAACTGGCCCATAGTGTTTTCCATGCTGGACTTTCTTAGGGGAGCAGAATGCCTCCTCTTTCTCCAGCAGAGCAACTGGTGGTTTCTACTCACGAAGCTCTCGTTTAGAAACTCAATGTTGAATTCACTTTATCAGCAAGCTTCCCCAGTACCACCTTAGCTAGGTGCTGGTGAGTTGATTCAGTTGCCCCATGACTCTGTGTGTTAGACTGAACTGTGAGCTGTGTGGTTTCACTGGTTGCCTTTTATGTATTATCAAGTATATTGTCAGGCTGCTCTTTTGAGGCCCTTCTACATGGTCCTGAACTGCCAATCTTGACGCTGAATGTGTTACCCACTTGTAGGACCAGAGGAGTCAGAAAGAGAATTCAGAGCTCCACTTCTAATCCCACACTCCCATAATGTCCCACTTTCATATCACAGTTAGTAGGAGTCAAAAATGAAGTAGAATTAGACATTGGACTGTCTTGGACTGCGATGGCATAAAAAAAAGAAAGTCGCATACAAATTGCAGTCCTCGTTAAGAAATGCTTAAAATTATTCTGTGTCTAAAATTTTACTTTTGTTAAACTCAAACAAAAGGAGCATTCCAAGCCCACTCATCCTTTCTTTCTTGACTTCTGAGGCAAAATGTAAATTGTCAAATGTGTGTCAATCTAAAAGTCACTTTGGGTTTCTAAATTTCTTAGTCAACATCTATGTTTACCAATTTCCCAAAGCCAAAAATAGTGCTTCTAAGAAGCCATATTGAAAAGACCTGAAAATCAGGTTGACATTTCCTTTATTATTGTCAAGCATTTTGCAACTTCTACAACTGGCATTTGCTGGCAATTCATCAAAGTTTCACAATGAAGGGAGGCAGTTAGGTTTAACCTTCACCCTCACCCCCTGCCCCTGGCTCACCACTCTCCTCCCTCTCCCTGTATACATCACAATCCACACTACGTCCCTGTTTCCTCATTTGGTCAACTCAAAACTCTGGTCAATCTCTCTCCCCCTATTCAATCTTCTTAAATCTGTCTATCCTTTCCATGTATCATCAAATTTCATACTTCATTTGTGCCTGTCTAATGCATTCAAATGCTGTCTAATGCTGATACATGTCTGTGAATCTCTTTCTGGAGTATGCATGTCTCCAGCAGATTATGCATTCTTCAAATGATAGTCATATCGTTTCTTTACAACTAGCATAAAACTTTTCATGTACTCAGAGTTGAAAATAGAATGCTGATTGTTCATCTCCTTAATTATTGAGAAGAGATCCACAGTTTATACATTTTAATTATTGCTCATAGTTTATGGCAAAAGACTGACTGCTACATGTTCCACATATATTCTAGAGTTTGTAAGCAAAGTGATGCATGTAACAGAATCCTTCATTTCTGCTACTAGTAGTGCTCTATGCCTCGACCAACAACCCGCCATGTGATAACCAAAAACCTTTCTAGATAAATAGATGGACCGATAGGTACATAGTTGTCATCAAATCGACTCCAACTCATGGCTACTTTATATTTGATATAATAAAGTACTTTCCAGTCCTGTGTCAGCCTCATGATTGCTAGCACATCAGAGTCCGTTATTGTGGCTATTGTATGAATATATCTCTCTGACAGTCCTTGGCTCTCTACTAAATGTATTATACTCATAAAGCAATCTATCTCTCCTGGTAGCACATCTGGGAGCCCTAATGAGTTATGCATTGAGCTGGCAACCAGAAGGTCAGCAGTTTAAAACCACCAGCTACTCCTTAGGAGAAAGACAAGGCTTTCTAAACCTGTAAAAAGGGTACAGTCTCAGAAACCCACAAGGGCAGTTTCTCCTCTACCCTATAGGATGGCTGTGCATTGGAATCAACTTAGTGGCAGAGCATTTCATTTTTTATTTGGGGGAAATAATATGTTCAAGCAAGAAAATGATTCAATGTTCTGTTGTGGTCCCTACAATTTTCACTGATGAATTTTCAGAAATAGATGGTTAAATATTTCTTGCCAGTCTTATCTGGAAACTCCACTGATGTCTACCCACCAAGCGAGATCCGGTTGATATTTGAAATAACACTGGTGGTGCTTCCAATAACCTAACAACATGTGAGCCACTCTGGCATGACACTCACGGACACACTAAATAATGCTTCTAGAGAATGCCAAACAAGGTAAGGATAACCAATTTGGAACAAAGATGCATATACATTTGAATATATAGCCCTAAAGGACAGCAGAGACACCCTAGTCTACAAAACAGTGGCATGTCCCGGGCCCTGGGAGCCCACGTGCTGGAGATCAACAAGGGGGCACCATTCCAGGTCCTCTGCTGGCAACCGTGACTCACTTTGTTCTTGATTCTGAGCAACATCTTGAGAGGGGAAAGGAAAATTCCTCTAGTCTTCTTAGAAATTCGTTGGGAACCAGTAAAGAGATGAAAGGGATACTTCCTGAAAAGGGAAGAATGAGCTCTACACCTGGCAATTTATAACACAGTTGCAAAGAGACACAGAAGACAAGGGTACATTTCTAAGAGGCAGTACGTGGCCACACCTGAAACATCATGCAGATCTTTGATTCACACACACAGACACACACAGACACACACACACATACACGGAGCAAAACTGAAGATTTGGCCAAAGAGAATACAAAGGGGAAAAAGGAAGGAAAACCCTGCTCAGATTATTAATAGAGTAGACGGAGATTCCATGAATCTTATCACCTTGCTCTTGGCATGTGCAATTGATCATGTAAGATGCTACAGTGCACTCAACAATTAGGAAAAACTCTAGACATGGGTGGCTGGTCTGAAGGCATAAGGTTAAGCAGCTGGACCAGGGGAAGCACTGGAGTGGAGTGTAGAGGAATTTGTGCAAAGCCAGGTTTGCTTAACAATGATCTCCCTCGTTTTTTTTTTCACTTTTTACTTTTCTCCTTTGTTCTCACTCCCATCTCTCTTTAACCAGACATGTGGATTTCTCAAAACTTCTAGCTATAAAAATAGAAAACAGCATTCAACATACATACACACAAAAAAACATGCTCACTGCTGTGGAGTCAATTCAATGTGAGCTTATGGGACTGGGTAGAACCATAGGGTTTCTGTATGGAAGCAAACTGCCACATCTTTCTACCAGGGAAGGGCTGGTGATTTTGAACACACAAACTTACATGATTAGCAGCCCAGCCTAACCCACTGAGCCACCAGAGAGTCCAGATAAAATCACCCAACAAAAGATGAACTGTTAGCTGGATTTTAAAGGAAGTGTAAGTGGATTATGTGATAGTTACCGAACCTCAAGGTCAGCAGTTCAAATCCAGCAGTTGCTCCACAAGAAAAGAGATGAGGTTTTCTGTTCCCATGATGATCTGCAGCCACCGAAATGAAAGAGACCGTTCTACTGGGTCCTATAAGGTCATCTTGAATCAGAATCGACTTGATAGCAGTAGGTAAACTGCCCTAGGGGCTCTGAGAGATTTTGTGCTGCTCTCCACAAGATTCTAAACCAGCCGTCACTTCACAGGAAGACGATGAGGCCTTTTGCTGCATTAAAGACATGTAGCCTCAGGAAGCCCACATGAAGTTGTTTGAGACAGAGTTAACTCAATGGCAGTACATTTGGTTTGGGTTGGCCCTTATAAGCTGACCAGAACACAAAGGATGGAAAATTAGACTCAAGAGTGCTTATACACTTGGAAGCTTCATAAAGTTTGTAAAAAAGTCCCATCATAGTCCAATTCCATTTCCCTACAAAAACTTTAAGCCCCCTTTGATTTCGCCAAAAAGCATAAAATCAAGTTCATTAGAAAAAACATAAACAAACCAGCAAGGCTAAAGCAATCTTTTTTTTTTTTGGGGGGGGGGCTTCTTGGGGTGGAGGGGATAGGGCAAAACACAGAAGGGCTATAAAGACAGGCAAATACTAGCATGAAGAATAGTCTGCTAAGAAGACAAGGTTTTACCCTGAGGAAGTGGAAGCCCATTGGAGATTTTAAGCAAGTACATGGCTTCATCAGATGCACTTTGCAAAGTTGTTCAGCATTATGGAAACTGTTGAAGACAGGTCAGCCTGGATGGCAGGAAGCCATTTATGAAGCTACTACTGTAACATCAGCCAACAGCAACAAGATACAGAGGGGTGTGGTTTCAGTATGCCATTGGGTATGGTTTCGTTAGGTAAAGTGAGGTAGCCAGATGAAGCATATTAGCCTCACAACAATCCCACAAGATACTAATCAAACACACTCTCATCTCTCCAGACCATGCAGATGCATGCTGATCCCCTAGGTCAGGGAAGAACTGCTTCTGTGATTTCTGAGACTGTTCCTCTTGAGAGAGTCCTTCTTTCTCTGATTGGGGTCCTCGTAGTTTTGAATGACTGACCTTGTAGATCACAGCCCAATGTGTAAACACTACACCATCAGGACTCCTCCCCACAAGATGGGTAGGTATTAAATACCCATTTTACCGAGGAGACTTAGCACAGTTAAGCAACTTGAGCAAGGTACTACAACAACAAACTTGTCAAGGCATCATCAAAATCGGTAGTGTCTGACTTCAAAGGCCATTTTCTTCACACCGAGCAAAGCATCATTTTTCCCTCCACAGAATTCTTGTAATGCAATAAATCCTATGGGTTAAAAAATGAGGCAAACCTGCTTGTTTGCATAAGTTACTAAAAGTCAGGAAACTATTAGAGATTTCAGACTACCACAGCCTGTCTTTTGCTTTAACACAGGCAGTAGGCTAAGAGATATCTTTTTAATGAGCATATCTACATGAAGAGAAAAAATTATCCAGCTAGTGAGTTACACTTTTGAGTTCATCTCGTTACTTAAGTAGTTCCTTGTTGAGCTTGTGGTTGGCCACTTTTAAATATCTGTAGTCTGATAATGTCATTTTCTCTGAGCTGTCACTAGGCTGAGCTATCCATATTTAGTTCCTATAATCTTGCTTCATAAATCATCCTTTCAATTCTAATCTTGCCTGTTGCTTTCGTCTGGTCTTCCGCCAACTTGTCTACATCTTGAGAGGTCCCGCGTAAGCAAAAACTCAATACTCTTATTAATAAATCTACATATACATCGTGAACTCTCACCCATTCAGCCCCTTGTATATTCTTTGAAAATTTTTGCATGAAAATAACATGATTTCTCTTGAGAAGATGCTATACCACCTGTTCATTCTCCAGAAAGCTCAGACTCCTCCCACCTTCTCTATCTCAGAGCATAATGAGGCAAAGGAGAAGAAATGGTAGAAAGGATGAGCCTACGACTAGGCAGTAATGATCTGGCTTCGGAATCAGTTGGGTAGTAAGATTTTGTTGTTGTTCTTTTAGGGCTGCAGGAGAATGTAGGAAGAATAAAAATGAAATTTATCTGCAAGATGTTTCTAAATGGAATGCATCTATGACATTCTTATAGGGCTTATTTGCAGCTCTTTAAAAATAATTGACTACCTAATTAGAGAGACAGATAACATTGGTATAAAACATATATACATGTAAATATTGCTTTTTATAACCTCCATATTAGAGATAGAGACTCACACAGAAGAAACCGCACTCACTATTTTAACTTAGATTTTCTCTGTCTGCACTTATTTTCCAAAACAGAGCTTCAGTTATCCATGAATTGTTCCCTACTTTTGCCATTTCATTACCGCAATATAATTCCAGGATTCTCTAAAGAGAATAATGTGCACACACATTAGTGGATATTATTCAGAAGAAGTCTTCCTCTGTAGCAGGTTGGTTGAAATATTCTGATAACCTTGAGAGTGTAATAGGCTTAATTTTCTTTATTTGTAGGCAACTTATTTATAGCCTATTCATATCTGCTTGAAGTACCTTAACAGGAAAGAAGAACTGGAAATTCACTAAGGTCATGATTGAAAAAGTCATCATGGACCTTCAGAGGAACACAGATAGGTTCTTCAGAGGTCCGGTGCAATGGTTCTCCAAGCTTTCTAAGGCCATGATACTTTAATACAGTTCCTCATGTGATTGTGACCCCATAGCCATAAAAATTATTTCTACTGCTACTTCATCACTGTCATTTTGCAACTGCTATCAATTGCACGACCCCTGGAAAGGGGACATCGGAGCCCCAAAGGAGTCGCGATCCACTCTGGGTTGAGAACTGCAGTTCTTGTGTGCAATAGCAAGCCTAACAGCTACTTTGTTCAAAACACAGAAAAGGCACTTACACTCTCTGGATCAATATACCTGAACAATACACAATGGTGCTCCCCCTTTAGGGGGTGCCTCCCTGAGACCAGTGGAGAGGACAGACTGGAGAGAAACTGAGTAAGTCAGTAAGGAGTGAGGATCTGAACTGAGATGTAAGTGGATGTTATTTTCCCAGACAGAACTAGTATGTCAAGGAGCATTAAAAATATTGATGATGATGCCTAGTATTTACTAAGTACTTAATATGTCCCAGACATAAGAAAAGTGCAAACTATTTCAACCTCAGTAGCTTTATGGAATCGGCACTAGCTTTCCTCTCCTTGCTTTACAGAGGAAGATGTGTTTGCTTGTGCATGTTGCATTGCTCAAGTAGAAAGAGCAGTATTTCTAAGTCCTGGTGAAGTGTAAATACAGTGTGGGGTGCATTTGAGGGGTATCAACTAAGTAAAAGGGAAGATCCAATGGGGGGACCTATAGCTCTGGAATGTATGATTCTCCCTGGACAGTGGCATTGTGGGTAAAATTAACTTCACCGTGATTTCCTCTATAGTAAGTAGAGTAGATATAGATCATTTATTGGGGTAGTCAAATGAGGAATTTGAGTCATCAGGAGAAGAGGGAGCAGTGTCTGAGGACAGAAGGTAGGAGGGGGTGGAAGGAACTTCCATACAAAGTTGCTTTTGTTTTAGTTTTGTTTTTAATATGCAAGAGCCTTGGATATATTTAAAGACTAAGAGGAAGATGCTGAAGCTCTACATGGAACATTAGGGGCAGACATGGTATATAAAGGCTTAGAAAGAAGGGGGAATTATAAGAACAAGGAGTGGGAGGAGTTTCCCTCAGGGTGAATACTGTTATCAGTAAACTTGGAGCTAGAGGCATTGGAATAAAGGTCTGATGGATGAATATTTTCCTCTGAGAAGAAAGAAACATTTAAAACCCCATTAATGGGTTTAAAATGTGCATCAATGATGAAGGGAACTTAGTTGAAAATGGAAGTCAATGGGGATAAAGACGGAGAGAAGGTATGGTTTAATCAAAGACAGAAAAACTCTTCCAAGCCACGAGGAAGCTACCATTGGGGCAAGGAAGGGGAGAAAACCATTTGGAAGGATTCTAGCTTGTCACAATCAAAGGGCCTTTACACTAATATCTCCTGCTCTCACAACTGTACTTCCCTTTTGTTGTTCATGGCTGCACCCCCCCCACCCGCCCCCCCGGTCCTTCAGGTCTTGGTTTACATGTTTATTTCTTAGAAAGAGCACCATTAAAGTAGCTTCACCGCCCCACACCCCCACCCCTCCTAGCCCCATCACTCACTCCTGGTATCATTCCTGTTTTCTTTCTTCCTAGTGCTTGTTAATGTCTATGATATGCTTCTGAGGATTTTATTGGCAATCTCCACCTCCCCTCACACACTGTGTATGTTCCATAAAAAGTAAAGTCACAATGACAATGATCCATTTGAGGTTTCCCTGCTTCAGCCTTTGTACCCTCCCTGGGTCTGCTGCATATGCTGGCTGAATGCGCTGGGAGACAGGGTTGTTGAAGCATTGCACACGCTCCAGGACTCTGAGACCAACCCTATATTCTCAAGGCAAATGTTTAATGATCTAAGACGTAAGGAGGATTCAAAAATTGTATTAATGAGACACAGTGAGAAAATATAGAAGATGGAAAAGGACATGCAGTAAGCAGTCTAGTCACCTGAAACCTGGTGCCAAGCTACCATAAATACTCTTCCAGAAAGTTTATGAAACAGTACTTGCAGAAGCTGTATCACGGAGAAGACATTTATAATTTAAAGCGCAAACATTTTAAACACTCCAGATTAAACTGCTTTGCTTCCCTCTGATTTGCTAGGGAGGTTCCAAGATAAAAAAAATAAAGTAATAAAAGAAAAGGTATGACTTTGCTCTGTGTCTCTTTTCCTGAAGCTTTCTTGGGTGGGGGGAGGGGGGGCGGGGCATGGGGCTTTCCTACAAACACAGCTCCCCTCACAGACATCAGGTCAAAATCTGCTTCTTGCATGAGAGTTTGAACAATGGAGTCGAGAAGCCAGCACCATTGTGAAATCAATTGGATCATGCCCCTGATACTACCTCGGGGTGGGAGGGTGCGGTGGGAACAGAGGCACCTGTATCAAAAACAACATATAGGAAAACAAACAGAGCGCTAGCGTTCCCTTTGGGGTGAGCATGAGAATCAAAGCCACCTGGGTTTTAGAGAACAAGGACTTGGACCTTTCCTAGAAAGAAATTAAATAGCTAATAGAGGCTCTTTGCCACTTATTTTCTTCAAAGGATTGCTGGATAGTTCTTCAAAGCAGCAGCCCTATCACTGAGAGAAGAATCCATTGGCACCTCTAGTAGGTGAACTGTACGCAAAGGAAATAAGGCATAGCTCCTCACTCCAAGAAGGGTCTGCTAAGAAAGGCTTGTCTTCTGAATGAGTTAAAATTGGCACTTAAATGCAACCCAGGAAAGAAAAGGCTCAATGCCATTCCAGGAGGGAGGAAGCACCTGGGAACGGAGAAATCAAACGCCACAAACTAAGTTGGGAGGCAAAGACTGTGAAAACTACTATCCATTTTGATTTGGGTGTAGATGCCCATTGTTATTACTAATAATCAGAACAATGATCATAATTTAATCCTAGAACAGGAGGCGTGATTGGCCGCGTAGGCATGAAAGTCTTATAATCAACCTGGCATCAGCTGTGCCTGGGTAGTGAGTGGGAAGGGATAGAATTACAATTAAAAAGAAATTCACAAATATGAATTGAATCGGGTACATTATCTCTAGGTTCCAGTTCAGAGTTTTTATTAGAAAATTAAATAGAGAGGCTAATTAGACTGCAGGAAAACTTCCACTGAACTCCAGTTTCCTCCAGGCCAGAAAATAAGAGAAAGGGGAAGCCTGAGAACTCAGAACTTTTCAAAGGACTGAGGCTCAGTGAACCAGCATTCTAATGAAGGAACAGGAGTGGGAGATGCAGGACGGCTGTGAGATTTGCAAACCTAGACCAGGATGTACCCCAAATGGCTTCTTGATGTACGACAATGTATGACCGGTTCCACGATATTGCCGGATGTGGAAAGTAAGTGTGGTTCCTCATTAGCAAATGTACTGTGCAAACTTGTGATGATCTTGCATATATGTCTGTGAGGCATTACCTCAAATATGTGTCTCTGGTCTTCACTGAGCAATCCCATGCATTGAGCAAGGCACAAAGGCAGGAACTAGGGGAGTTCAGATGTTGAGAAGGTGCAACCCATTTTAAGTGACCACATCATCCAAACCAACGTCCACCTTTGAAAATGAGCTCCCAGCCAGTGGATAACAATGGATACCATTGAACAGTGAGCCTTCTTTTCCATAACCCTTCAAGAGTGCACACAGATTGGTCAGTTAAACCTAATTTTCTTACACACTTGATCAAAAAAGGGCAGAATAGGATGTTAGGGGAACACTAAATCAAGTTCTTTGATCTCCCTTGCTCAATGCACAGGATTTTGGAAGCACCACATCCTCACCACTGGACCAATGGATAATATCGTGATAACGGAAGAAAAGGTTGATGTTGTTAAGGATTATGCCTTGCTTGGACCCACAATTCATGATCAAGGAAGCAGCCATCAAAAGACCAAAACATACATGGCACTAGGTAAATCTGCTGCACAAGACCTCTTCAGAGGAACGAAGAGCAAAGATTAAGATGAGGATTCTCTGAGGATTAAGGTACATCTAACCCAAGTCCTTGTATCCTCCATTGCATCCCAGGCATGAGAAAGTTACACATTATATAAGGAAGAATGAACACCCTGGAATTGTGTTGGAGAGGAATATTGAAGGTACCCTAGACTGCTTAAAGGACATACCAATCTCGATTGGACAAAGTAACATCAGAAGGTTCCTTAGAGGCAAAGCTGACAAGACTTCGTCTTACCTACTTTGGAAATATTTTCACAAGAAAAATCCCTGGAAAAGGACATCATGTTTGGTAAAGTGAGGGGGCAGAGAAAAAGAGGAAGCCCCTGTAGGAGATGGACTGACATAGTGGCTGAATCAATGGACTGAGCTGTCAGCACAATGTGGAGGCTGGCACAGGACCTTGGTGTGTTTCATTCTGTTGTGCACAGGGTGGCTAGGGATCGGCACCTCACCCAAACTTATCAGGGTCTTAGCATTGACTGTTTGCTTTGCTCAGAGCATTTTTGCTTATCTTTTCTTCTGCCTCCCCTCCATCCAGCAGAGCACCAATCCTTCACCACGCCTTCCAAAAAGAGCTCTCACAGATCAGGAATCTGTCAAAGCTAAAAACTCTTTCTGCTTTCTCAGCGTGCTGTGTTCTTTGTCCATCATGTCATGACTGGGGTTGGATAATTATTTATGAGACTGGCTTTAATGCCTGCCTTCTACGAAACAGGTCCAGTCAAATAAGGCAAGTAGTACACACCTGTCTTGCTTACCCTCTCCATCTCTATCCACAGCCAGTTGGCAATAGCCATTATGAACTTATTGACCAAGTCACTCTCCTTTTTGATTTTGTACCTCCATTTTTGCATTTACAGTAGGTTATGAGGATCCAGGTGGACACCACAGGTAAAAGCTCAGCTTACTCCACTGAAAGGTTGGTGGTTCTACACTCTCCAGGGGCTCCATGGGAGAAACGCCTGGTGGTGTGCACCTATAAAGGCTACAATCTAGACAAATGTACAGGGCCAGCTCTCTATTTCGCCTGGAGCCTGATGAGACACGAATGTGTTGGTGGGGCCTGACAACAAACAACCACTGAGCAAACTGGCCACAAGACTCTCTCTCCAGATGTTAGGTCTGCCTTTCCGAAGGAACCCAGAATGTAGGCTTGCCAGAATCCCCAGCATTTTTGACAGGAAGAAATAGTAATGTCCACTCACCACCTGGGTCTCTCTCCCTTCAGGGAGACATGGGGGAGGCTGGGAGATCCAGCTGAGACCTTACACAATTGTCAAATTGTTGTGTTGGCCTCATTTACCTTGCTCTTTAGGACATAAAAGGTATCACGGCACCTGACATGACGAAGCCATCTCTGATATTTTCTAACCCAATCGCTTTTCATTGTACATTGCAAAGGAAGATGCCTCCTGAATTTTAAAAAAAGATGCCGAGATAGGGGGAATGTTTACCACCAAGGAAAGAGGCACGTGGGATAGGGAATACCAAATACGGAGAGAAGGAAGGCAGCTTCTTGAAAATGGGGTGGAGAAGCACACTTGTACCTTGATTCCTCTATCACCAATAATACGATTCGCATGGCTTTAAGTGATGTTTATTTCCTCCTAATGATTAGCATGCAATATTTTGAATACAACGTAACAGAAACAGACAGCCTAAACATTCACACAAAATCCTCTTTAAAAAAAAAAAAAAACTCTAAAAATAAACACATGAATTCACCTCTAACTCGTGGAGTTAGGAGCACATTTTAACAAGTGCTTTCTCTATGACTGTTCTATAGCTTCTGTTTGATATTGGAAGTGAATTTTACTATTGGTTCCCTTCCTTCTAACACTTTGAACAACTTCCAGGCCTCTAGCACTCTTTGTTTTATGTTTGGAAATGTTGATAGCAATGATTTCCTTTATAAATGGCTTAGGGAAATTCTTACAATCTCCACCTAGCCCTCCCAGCCCCCACACTTCCTAACAGTCATTGTCTCACTACTGGCCTCTAGCCCTCCCCACTTCCATGGATGGACTCTTGGACTCCTTGTGCAAGTACTCAATCAAATCCCCTTTTCTACATATATAGCAAATATTAATTTTCTGATCCTTCTTTTAGTGGGCAGGGAAATTTCACTGATGCTATTCTTTGAATGTGTGATTCCCCTTGAAGGCAAGAGTTTGGGGATTATTTATTTACCTTGAGAGTAATGTTTTTTTCCAGAGTGTCTACCAATTAGAAAAACAAAGCAATAGCAACAACATGAATTTGTGGCCATCCAATCCAGTTGAATCAACTCATATTTACTCCACGGGACAGGATTGGATCTCCTTGTAGTTTTTCACTATTATTCTCCTGCAGAGTTGCCGGTGGTTTCAGACTCCTGACCATGGTGTGTACAGCTCCATCTGTAACTCACTACACCACCAAGGCACCTATTTAACAACAGGCAACATTTTTTTTTAAGTTATGAAAAACAGCAATAATGAGGCTGACAAACAGAGAGGCAAATCCACAGATTTTATTTCTAAACACTTGATGTCGGAACCCAACGGCAGGCAAACACTTGGGCCTGTTGCAACATTGAAGTTCCAAAGTGGTGTGCTTCACCTTTGCCTATCTCAAAAATATGACCATTTGGTATTGAACAGAAATCAGAGTTTTTGCTTACTTCTGGCTAAAAAAACCTCAACATTCTTACACACATTATTTAACACATATTATCTCAGAACCTGGCACTTGTGAGAGACCTGATATTGGTTGCTAGAATGACCCCATCCACCAAAAGAGAGCGTTTGAGTGTGTGCATGATTTTTTACTGATTAAACCCAAAAGCCTTGGGCAGTAAGTTGTCCAGAGCAGGCATGTGATCAAATGCTTTTTGATGAAATTCAAAACCCAAGTGTCACTGACGAAGCAGGGTGTACTTGAACCACAAATCCCAAGTCTTCATAAACTCAGCCTGTGGGAGTGCACTGTTTTCTAAGCCAGATGATAGTTTCTCTGTCTAGGCTCCTACCTTTGCTGTCTTATCACTGACATCTTCACACTTCTGAAGTAAGGACATGTGGGAGAGAGCGCTCCTCAGTGACATAGTCAGACGTCATCCTCGAGCCAGCCCTTCTGAATACCACAGAGGTGAGGCCTGTGCACTGCGGAGGGTGCCACTTAGGTTTTCAAATAAGTTATTAGAAAAAGAATAGCCCTTTCACGCACTTGAATCCCACCACAATATAAAGGTCATTTCATGATGAGAGTCACAAAAACAGTGAAATTATTGCTTCCTGTCTTTTACACAAATGCTGGGGGATAATAACATTTGCATGCATCGCATGACTTGATTTCTGGAAGGCAGTGACCCAATAAAGACACATGTAGCATAAAGGCACTTAAAAAACTGCACGGAACCCACAGATGGGGACATCCATGGTCACTGGCTGGCTATCCAATGAAAACAAGAGGAGCAAAACCAACAAAGGCCCAAACAAAGCAACAACAACCACAGCAAAAGCCCAGCCAGGCCAGCTCTCTTTCAGCCCAAAGTGGCTCTTCTTCCTCTCTCGTTTGCCCTTGTTCTCCCCGTCACCCCCCCACCCCCATCCCCCCGCCCCCCGAATGCACTCTCAAATGCCATCCTCTCCCTCTTGTCAACAAATGAAGCATTCTCTAGCGGGATAGATAAGACAGTCAGAAACTAATCATGATAATAATAATAATGAGAAATGGCCTC
>PVJH01013132.1:0-61627 GCA_004026705.1 Nesogale talazaci
TTTATCTTCAGGCTTTAAGACCCCAGACTGTATATCTTTTGATATCTGGGTGCCATTCGTTTTCTTCACATTTGCTTAAGCACCTATTTGCCTTCAGTGATCATATTGGGCCAATGAGCATTTAGGCTGGATTCATAGAACAAAGTGTTCTTGCATTAAGGGAGTGACTGGGTGGGGGCTCAAGGACCAGCTGCTGCCTTAGTACTAAGTCTATAGCTATGTGATCCTGAATTCCCACCTTTTCATAAATAATTATTTTTACATACATAGATAACTGTGTTTAGACCTCTACAAGTGCTCTTTGCCTTCTAATTCCTTCCTCTATTTCCTTCTGCCTTCCTCCTGTCCCTCTTTTGTGGTCAGTCTTCATTTGAGTTTCATAACTTCCTCTCTGCTACATTACCCTTACTTTGTTCCTCTTAGGCCTCTTCCAGTCTCCTCCCCACCGATTGTGGGCCACTGGTGGTTCCCTCGCCTTCCTCCACAGTTGTTAGGAACCCTCAGTCCAGTTGTTCCAGACTGTCCAGCCAGGAGTGCTCCCTTCTTGATTTGGTCCATTTTGGGGACTCAGACTGCCTTGCTTACCTGCTGTGTGTCTCCCGTAATGTCCTTTGTCGCTGTCTGTAGGAAGACAGTGTGACAGACTGTGTTGTTGCTTGCCCAGCGCCCCCTGTGGCTTAGGTCCACACAGGAGTACAGTCCTTTGAGCATCGTGGGCAGGAATCGGGGCAGCACGGGGACAGGACCGCCTCTCCTTCTCTTCCTCCATTTCCACCTGTCTCCATGTGGGCGTGGCATGCTGCTCACTTTCTGCCAATGGTGGTACTTTTCAAATTCAGGTAAAACAATGTGAAATATTGAAAATTATTATATTTAAAGGGAACAACATTTCTAAATTCGGGACAGTCTAGCACACAGTCTACATTTACTAATAAATAGCAAGACTCATGTTGATATAGTAGAAAATAATAATTCTACTTAAGACAAGGATGTATCTTTGCACTACCTTACAGAAATATTCCAAATATTATTTTACCATATCAAATAGAAAAGGAACACTTGTGTGAAGTTTTCGTGGTGTCCTGTTCTTTGGTCATGCAATGATTAAGTGTTGGGCTAGGAGACAAAAGGCTGGAAGTTCAAATTAATCCATAAAAGCCTTAAGATGAAGGCCTGGCAATTGATTTCTGACAAGGCACAGCTGAACTCTCCACATGTGGAGTCACCATGAATCAAAATGCACTTGATGGCAACTAGCAAGCCTTGTGTTGTATGAATAACTAACATTCTCTTCAGAATATATATCTAGTTAGATGTGGGGAACTTGTGGCTTGATGACGTTGGCGATGATAGTGATACTTTATAATTGTAAAAGGACTCCCAAACAATTTCTCTATACATTGACATATTTAGTTTTCACAAAATCAAATGATTTAAGATCTTCATACTTCCTTTTTTTGAAAAAATACAAAGCGATTACAAGCATATGTCTTAATATTTAATGTAACTAATAACAAAATGGGGTATAATTTTTCAAAAATTTTGATGAAAAACAGTTTTAGCGCCGCATTTCTCCCACTTCCACCCAAAGAGTAGATTCATGTAGTAACCTAGTAAGCATTTCAACCCGCCACAGTCTTCCTTTAGCATGCATTCCTAGAGAGGAGTCTTCATGGTTCCAGATTCTTTGCAGTTTCTGCAAATAATCCCTAGCTCATTATTTCAAAACAAAAACAAAAAATCAAACCCAGAGTTCCTCCTTCTCCAATCTGTCAATCTGGTCCTTAGGCAGATCTGTTGGAATGCAAATATCCTGAGTACTTCAAAACACTGGGTGGGGTTAATCTCTTTAGAGAAGTCTTTCTAGGCATAGGCTAAACCCACTTAAAGATCAAATTAATGGCTTGAGGCAAGTTGATTTGTAAGCTCTTTATTTTCATACTTTCCCAAATCATTTCTATACACCCTCATTTCAGTCTATAAAGTCTCTTGCAGTTACTGATACCAAAATGAGGGCATTGATAGGAAAAAATTGGGACCCTGAAACATGGGATGGAAGCATATGGGCTGATGATCCAGAAGAGGAGGATATTTAGCCTCTAGAAACAAGCCAGCCCTGTCGATAGATCCAATCCTCCCAGCTGAAGGTATTAATCCACTATCAACAAAACCACTCATATTTGAGCAGATTAACCAACCTGTTCAAGGACAAATGCCAGGTGGGGCTGCATCTGTAGCATTGCCTGAGGGAGAGGTCTTACAAGACAGTGCTGAGAACAACCAGGAAACACCCTCACGACCCATTATTTCCTCTAGACCTGCAACTAAATTAAGGCTCAGAAAGCTCCTAAAGGTGAGGTTGAAATGATTACCCATGAAGAAATGCACTACACTCACAAAGACCTGCTCCAGCTTTTGGATACATATAAGCAGAAGCCTGGGGAATGTCCCTGGAAATGGTTACTAAAGGTCTGGGGTACTGGTGCAAGAAATGTATTATTAGACCAGTCTGAGCTTCTGGATATTGAACCCCTAAGCCCATATTCTTCTTACAATGTCTCAGCGAGTGTTTAAGAGAGAATCTAAGCCCTTCTTTGGTTGGGTCACTGATATATGGACTGCCAGCTGGCTTAGATTAGACCAATTTGTGGCTTCTCATCTCCTTGGTGCACTGTAGAAGAAGGCATCCAAAAGCTTAGGGAAATTGGTATGTTTGAAATGAATCTATCAGGATATTCCCATAGACCGCAAAAGGGGGTGGCCTGCGGACATACTCTTTACCACAACCATAAGGAAAAAGTTTGTGAAGTGGGCGCCAGCATCTCTGATGACTCCTGCAATTTCTCTTTTGTGTGCACCAGGATTAACAGTGGGAATATGACCACAATGGGGCTGATTGGGCTCCATGGTAAAAGAACGCAGTTATCAGCACTGAATCAACAATGACAGGGTGCACATGGTTTTAATAGACAGCAAAGTTTCCAGAGTAATCAAAGCAACTGTCTTCTGTGGACTTATGACATTGGCTACTTAGCCACGGTGTCACTAGGAGAGAAATACATGGTAAACCTACTAAATATTTATATAATCCATACAAGCAGAAGAATGCTAGATCAGGTGAGTTTTAGAATAGACAGTCACGAACACTCAATTTCCAGACCTGAGCCAGTTTACACTTGGGACCTTCAGTATTTACCCCATTTATCATGTTACCTATTGTGAGGAATTTGGTTTTCATTACATTGAGTTAGAATCCACAGTGAAGGCTGTAATCGTTGATCTTCATTAGCAAATACTTGAAATTCTCTTTTTCAGCAATGAAGGTTGCATCATCTGAGTATTGAAGGTTGCTAATAAACCTTCCTCTATTCTTTGAGCCACATTCTTCTTAAGTATTTACTCTGCTTGCATATTTAATAAGCATAGTGGAAACATACAATTCTGATGTACACCTTTTCTGATTTTAAACCATATAGTATTCCCTTGTACTGTTCCCACAACTACCTCTTTTTCCATATACAATTCCAAATGAGCAACATGAAGTGTTATGAACTTCCATTTTTCTCAAGGATTTTCATGGTGTATTTCGGTTCACAAAATACACTGCTGTGTTAGTCTGGGTAAATTAGAGGAACAAATTTCATAGACACACACACATATATATAAGGAAAAGATTTATATATAAGAGAAGTAGGACATTAAGAAAGCATCCCAATCCAGTCCAGTACAAAGTCATAAGTCCGATATTAACTCATATGCCCGATATCAGTTTATAAAGTCTCCTTCCAACTCATGAAGTCACAGGTCAGTGGGTGCAGAGTTCCAGCGCTGGCAGGGGTCTCTCCATTGCTCTTCACTTCCCGGGCTCAGGGTTTCTCAACAGCAGAAGTAACTCATCGCTGGCAGAGGTCTCCATGTGGCTGCCCCAGTTTCAAAGGTCTGCCTCCATCAGGGCAAAGCTGTGTGGTCTCTCTGGCGGCAACTCCAGCTTCTCAGATGCTGCCATTTTGTCTTGTTCATGATGCATCATCTCTCAGACTAACTCCCAACAACTGGGGAAGATAGCTTCTCATCTTCACAAGGGAAATATCGTGAGATTTCCCAGATGTATCAGGAGAAAGCCATGCTCACACAGTGGCCTCATTGGCTACTCAATGGCTATCTCCAGATTAACAGGCTAGATTCCACCCCTACACCTCAATCATGAAATTAACATAAGCACATGACCACCACAAATGCCTTTGCATAATCAATGAAACACAAGCACATGTATTTCTGATATTCTCTGCCTTTAGCCAAGATCCATCTGATATCAGCAAAGATATCTCTTGCGCCATGTCCTCTTCTTAATCTGGCCTGAACTTCTGTCAGTTCCCTGCCAATATACTGCTTCAACCTTTATTGGATGACCATAAGTAAAATTTTGCTCATGTACTATATCAATGATATCATCCTATAATTTGAGCCTTCTGTTGGTTCACTTTTCTTTGATTTTTATATGATAGATTAATTTTAATATATAAATATACACCAAGGTTCATAATACTTAATAAATGTATATACTCAGGTAATTAAATTAGTAAATTCTGCACATTTATTTAAATGTATAGGGCACTCTCTATTTTAATATCAAAAAGAATTTCAATAAAACTTATGAAATTATGGGCTGAACCCCGTGGGCGTAGTGGTTGTGTGTGGGACTGCGGCCCACTGGGACCGGAGGTTCAATTCCAGCAGTGGGGCTGGCCCTCCTACTCCCACCACAAGAGAGCAGTGATGCCCCAAAACAAAACAAAACAAAAAAACTTATGAAATTATATAATTTAGAATATTTTTAATTTACCATTTATCTCTCCAAATATCTGCTTTGAATAATCATTTTCATTTGTAAAATTATTTGACATAAAATTTGTAAAATTATTCCAAGTATAAAGAGAAATAGTTTAATTATATCACATGCTGCAAATATTATAAAAGCTATGGGACGGTACAGGACGAAGTAGCATTTCGTTCTGTTTTACATAGGCACTGCATGAGTAAGAACTGGCATGATACTAAAAGAAGCCCACAAGATGTCTGTACAGATTCAGTACAAAGTTGGTTGAATAAGGATAAAATAAAGCGACTGCAGGAATCCAGTTTCAACAAAGGGATAGGAAACTGTGTTAGTCTGGGTAGGCTAGAGAAACCAATTCATAAACATGCATTTGTATATAAGGGAGAGGTTTATAAACAAGAGAAATAGAACATTGGGAAAGCATCACAGACCAGTCTAGTCTAAGTCCATAAGTCTGATATTAGCCCATATGTCCAATACCAATCCATATGTCCTCTTCAGACTCACAAGGCACTTGCAGTGATGCCAGAACAATCATCGGCCAGTGGGTTCAGAGTTTTGGGTATCCATGATGGCAGAAGCATCTCAGCACTGGCGAGGGCCTCTGTAGCTTCACAAGCATCTCAGCACCTATGTGGTTTTTCCAGCTTCAAATGTCTGGCTCCATCAGGGTAAGCTAATGTGGCTTCTTCTTCAATGTCTCACAGGATGTCAGTCTTGTGTCTTGTCACCTGCAATGTCTCCCAAGGATTGAGTCTTGTGTCTTGTCAGTAGAGTGTCTCCAAGAGGGAAAAATACTGTGAGATTTCCTAGAATTCTCAGGAGAAAGCCATGCCCACACAGAGGTCTCATTGGCCAACTCCAGATTGACAGGCCAGACTCCACCCCTACACTCAAATTGGCACCAGTGTACATGACTACCACAGAAACCAATCATATAAGCTGGTTAGCAATGAAGTCAAAGGAGGAGGCATAAGCATTCATTGCGTGGGTCAGTTCCAGAAAGGCACGTCTTTTTATCACAAGGGGCTTTCAATGACCAGAGCATTTTCTTATGAAGTCTTACATATCAGGCATTCTAGAATTATGGATTGTGACAGTTCATTGATAATATCATGTTGCCTGTCAGGATTTTTCCTTGCTATGTTTTGGAAAGAAATTGGACTTAGGAAGGGTCGATGTTCATGAAATAATATCTTCTGTGTTCATCATTCTCATAATTGACAATCACTAATAATAATCCCAAATATTGTATCTGTTAATACAATTTCAAATACAATTACAAAATTCCATGAAATTGTAATTTGTCAGTACAATTTAAATATTATATTCTAAATGAAAAAATAGGAAGACCATTCAAAAGATGAACTGCCCTTGTGACAGTAAAAATGGGCTCAAACATACAAAAAATGTACATATGGTACAGAGCTATGGAGTGGTATATATATATGTGTATTTGTACATACACATATATAGTTGTTTATTGTTCATGATAAAAAAAGTTTACACTCATGGCCATGGAGTAGATGCTGGCTCACAGCAAGCCTCTAGCATGGGCAGAACTGCCCCTGTGAGCGTTTCAGAGACTGAAAGCAGAAAGCCACGCCCCCCTGCTGAGGAGCGGCTCCAACAGCCCACCTGGTGGCGCCTAGCCTGATGTTCCGTGAAAGCGCCACTATGTGAGTAAGGTATGCTATGTGAACACAATGTCTGAGTCTAGCCCTGTCTTTTCTTTAAGTATCGTGAACAAGCCCTGTGCCTGAGCAATGACTGCTCCAGGGCTGACGGATTTGTTTTGTGTTTGGGCCTCATCAAGTAAAGGAGAAAGCTTCTCTCTTTAATGTAGGTTCCTTTCTTACCATTATTAGCGGTCTAGCTTTCTGCAGAATTGATCCTTAACCGACCGGAGAATGTTCTTTCTGTTTTTTGAGGCTCATCGTGATTGCCAAGTGGTCCGTGCTTCAATCATGGCCTAGTCCCAAAGATTGTCCACCTTAGTGCTATTTAATAACTTTTTGTTTTTCTTCTATATCCATACTCCTTCTATGCCTCTTGATCCCAGTATCCCTTGCACTTCATTTGAAAGTGATGCACTTCCCAGCATTATTGAAGAAAGAAAATTAAACAGAGAGAGAACGCTGCAGCACTCAAGAAATGCTGATGAAAGATGTTTCTTTTATTATGTAAACACCAGATGTAGTTTTAAACGACAATTCACCTAAGGCTAATTTTCCTAAGACTGAATTTCCTAAACATTTTTTACAGCCTGCAAGGAAAAGAAAAATATTTTGTACCTTTCCTTCCTGAGGACAAAAAATAAGGGTTTTTACGATTGAAATTATTCTTCCAACCTTAACTGAGGAACCAAGTTTAAAACTCAAGAGATCTCCTGCATCTTACTGTAGATACACAGCTCCTCTTTCACCAGGTGTGTGGTTTTTTAACTCAGGAGTTTGAGGCAGTGATATTCCACAGAGTCATTATCAGTCAGAATCACCTTGATGGCAGTGTCTCACACACACACACACACCCCTTTATGTTAGGATCATAAGTAAACAAGTAGACATACGGACATATGGCAGGCAAACTTTGGGCCGTGATCTGCAAGGTGGCTGTGAGAAGCCCTGAGCCTCTCTGTGTGGGAGTGACTCCTACAGTCACAGGGCCAATTCCAACCTGCCCGACAGGCTCACTGTGTGCAGACATCGACCTGAAGGCAGTGAATTTTGAGTTTAGTTATACACAAAGAGGTACATACATCAAAATGTATTTTGGAGGTTTAAAAGCAGCTTATTCTGAACAATGTTATGGAAAAAACTTTGACAGTAACTCTGGCAAATAATTCAGATATAATTTGAACCTCATCAAAACCCAAACCCACTTCGATTGAGTCAATTCACACCCATAATGACCATACAGAACTTCCTTTTGGATTTCTGAGATATAAATTTTTATGGGAGCAGAGTGTCATCTTTTTTCCTACAGAGTACCTGGTGAATTCAAACTGCTGACCTGGCAGTCAGTGACGCAGTGCATAATCTACTGCACCCTCAGGGCTGCCTTCAAAACTAGCAAGCTTGCAGTCTGAGTTGGGATAAAGGCAGAGACTGGATCATAATGCCAAGGAAAAGCAAACACCTAATTTCACAGAAAAGATTGAATAATTTGAGTTTAATCATTTTCTCAGAAATTGATATTCAATTGTAAGTTTACAAATTATTTTAATGATCATGCACATTGTACCAGAAAAAATGACATTATTAGTATCTACAGAATTTTTTGAAGAAAAAGCAAGTATGTAAGCATGTAAGAAATAGAGTTATTTTACCCTATAAAAGTTTGTTATTCTATGATGATTGTTTTTTCTTGCAAGAAAATAAATTCTATCAAAAAGTTTCTTTAGAATATTATAGTCTTTTGTTTGTTGTTTTTTTGGGGGGGCATCACTGCCCTCTGGTGGGAGTGGGAGACTCAGTCTTGCTCCTGGAGAGTTGCTGCTGGATTTGAACTGCCAGACCAGTGGGCCACAGTCCCGCACTCAACTACTACACCACCGGGGCTCAGCCTAGAAGGTTATATTAATTGAGAAAACAATACTCTAACTCATTGCAATTCTGTGGATTCCAGTTCAAAATTATCCCAGACTTCAGAATAGGACTCCCCTATGGATATCAGAGACTGTAAATCCTGATGGGAGAAGACAGTTTTTCTCCCTTAGAACAGCTGGTGGTTTGGTACCGCTGACACTCTAGCGAGTAGCCTGACACCAAACGCCTCTGCCACCTGGTTCCTCTATAATAATTGGGATTGACAGATAAACTTAACATATTCTACACCTGTGTAGCTACTGAATTCCAAGTTTTGTGAACAAACTCATAGGTATATATGTTCTGCAAAATTAGGTAACTTCTCATTAAATTCATAGTATTTCAGCAATGGAAAGTGTTATATTTTTAAGAACTTATGTCATAAGTAGATTTTTCAATATTTATATTATATGCTGAATTGATCTAACAGGAATTAATGACTCCATTTAAAGAAGCTGGTTTTATTGACAGATTCAAATGTAGATAAACTCAGAATCGGTTTTGAGGAGGTATATGTGCACCTGCTTTCTACTGAAAATTACTGTAAAAATTCAGACAACTGAATGTCATATCATGAAATAGACTTAGTTTCTTCATATTAAGCTTGCTTATCTGTATAGTGCATCGTTCCAAGAATGTAAAGAGTAACTATTACCAAATGAGCCATATAGCATATAATGTAGAAAATGAAAAACATAAAACTTGAAGCAAAAGCTTTAAAGTGAGAAATGGCTGCATTTATAGCAAACAGCAATCTACAAAATAATGGTGCTTCAAATATGTGGCGCACAGGTGTGGTGGCTTGCTTGATAAACAGCAGCTGTGATCTGTATACATATTCTGATTAAAAGCTTAAAGAAGGCATTTCCATTACTAACATCTCTATTTTTTCTTCTTATACACTAATTTAAAAATAGTCAAGTTTTAGAAAAATTGTTGATGCAGCTATTTTGTGATTAGTCAAGATAATTGGCTTTGGGAATCACTTCAATAATGTTGAAGAATATATATAAACCAAATCAACAGTTAAGATGTGTCCCTTAAGGTAGTCCATCTTTTTTTTCTTTTGCTGAGAATAAGAACTAAATCATGTGTTAATTATATTTTTTGACAAAGTGTTAATTAATGAAAAAATATCCCCAAAATCAAAATATAAGGAAAGTAACCAGTTGATTACTAGTGAATAGATAGTACTTTAGACATATTGATTAAATTTTAAAAGCTGTGTAAATGTTTAGAATACTTTATTTAACTATAAAAATAATGCCATGAAGTAAATATTATGACCCCTAGCCCAGAGATTGAAGTTTAGAATACTTCATGATATGCTGAAGAGCATACAGCTAATATTAGACTTAAATTTAGGTGGTTTGGCTTCTGTATTTGAACTATTATTTGCTATTACCTTCAATTATTTTTCAAATGTGAGGAGTAGATTACAGCCATTCTCCTATTCCATAATTGGTCATTATATGTCTGAATCAACTCATAAGTACCTAGCAACCACAGCATTTTGTGTCCTTGACTTATCATTTAGTTGGCTTACAACAATGATGCTAATTTAATTGTTTCATTCTATTCTAGACAAAAAATTTCAAGATAAATCTTTACTTTCAAAATATCTCACAAAAAGAATATATTCATATATTTACATGTATCTGGGATGTAAACAGAGGTGAAGAGAGAGGTAAATATGTTTTTATGAGATGTCATCTAGTTCTCAGCCACAGCAGAAGCACGACAGAGGAGAACTCCTCCCTGGCCGGAGCCATCTCATGCTTGTTTTCATTTCTGAGTCCCTTGTTGCGGCCAGTGACAATCCCTCTGCTGGTGGGCCTGCCTTGTCTTCTTGGCCGCTCCACTTTCCCAAGCTTGGTTCTCTCCAGGGATCCATCTCCTGGAAACATGGCCACAGAACATAAGAGGAAATCTTGCCATCTGGGCCTCTTAGGTGTACTCTGGCCACACTTTTTCTCAAACAAATGTCTGTCCTTTTAGTAATATTCTTTCTTCTTCAGCTCTGCAATTCAAAGGCAAACATCAAGTAGAATACAATAGTGAGGAGGTAGGCAGAGTGTTTGTAGAGGTTCTCCTTGCCATTAAAATTAGCATAATTTTGTAAAATCATTTAAATTGAATAAATTAATATATAATAAATGAATGTAAAATAGGATATTATATGTAGCTAATATTTTATATAAGAGAAATTTTATCTCTAGAGAGTTTTAAATATTAAGGATTTTCTTTCTATCTCCCAAATATTACTCTAAACTTTTGACCACATGAAATACTTTTTTTTTATTAAAATGATTTTTTTGGGGGCTCTTACAACTCATTACATTCTATACATCAATTGTGTCAGGCATATTTGTGCATATATTACCATCATTCTTTTCCAGACATTTACTTTCTATTGAGTCCTTGCTATCAGTTCCTTTTTTGTCCCCTTCCTCCCTCACCCCACCCTTGTGACCCCTTAATAGAATATAGATTATGATTATTTTCATTTCTCACACTGTCTTTCTTCCCCTAAGGTTTCTCTTTTTCTTCCCCCTGGAGGTGTGTGTGTGTGTGTGTGTGTGTGTGTGTGGTTATGTGCCAATCATTATGTTCAGTTCCCCATTCCCTCTTTCTCTCCCACCTACCCTATCGCCTGGTATGGCGATTCCCATTTCTGTTGCTGGATTCCATGTGTCGTGAGTCCTTACCACTTATCTATAACTGTGTACATACTCATTGTAGTCCAGAGTGAGAAGTAGCACTATGAGAAGTGAGAAATGATAGTGGGGTGTGTGTGCATGTGAGGAAGCGTCGAGTAACCAGAGGAATATTGTGTATTCCATTGGTGTTTTACCACACCCTGGTTGACTCAGCCTTTCTCTATGACCTCTGTATTGTGAGGAGTTGGGGGTATTCCATTGTCTACAGGTGGGTTTTGGATCACTGCTTCGAAGCCCCTTGGAAGTAGGTGGTAAGTGATGGTGGGACAGGAGGAAGGCAAAAGGAATCAGAGGAAGGATCTAGGAAGCAAAGCTACTTTCACCTCTTACTACTTCCTCTCAGCTAGCTTGTTGTTAGTCTAACTCCCACAGCATCTCTACATCCTCCTTGTTATTGCTTTCAATTCTCAAGTTGTTCCCCTGTCTATGGCGCTGTTTGTTCACCACATGCTTCCTTCCCCCTGCCACCTTCTCCCCTGAGACAGTCTTTCACCATAGACCCTGTTGCTTTCTCCAGGATCTTCTTTCCCATACTAGTCTTATCAAAATAGGCAAACCAACAATGACCAGACCAAGTAATAAGAAAACACAAGACTGGAAAATAAAAGGAAAAAGAGGAAAAACATATATAATTCCAGGTCTGTCCACTGATCTTTATGACAATCTCCCCCCTGGTTCTGGGAGAATTCTGGAAGCTGCCCCTCCTAGTGTGAAATCTATGTTGGCCTCTTTGGGGGCTTTGTGGTGTGGCTTGCTCCCGTCGCTGATCTGTTATGCTCCCTTCTTGGTTTGCCCTGCTGTAGGGGGTTTAGGCCACACTAGTCATCTGAAGTCATTAAGAAAATGCAGTTGCAAAGATTATTATCACCAAGATTTATAAAACCAAGTGTTCTTAGAAAACTTTAAATAGTGTCTCTTAATTTTTACCTAGATATCTAGTGTAGTCGGTTTAAAATGAATTATTTAAAAATTATAAACACTTTCATGTAAATATTAAATAAGCTATTAATGTTCAGTTATCTGTGACATTTATAATAGCATTTTCAGTGTAGATTAGATCCTCTTCCTGCATCTTAGGACTATAAACACTGAAATGCTGTGCAATATAGGTAAATGTAGGACTATCATGAAGTATTCCTTGAATTTCAGCAGCCTAATTCTTTTTTTTTAATTTTAATAAATCATTTTATTGGGGCTCTTACAGTTCTTAAACAATTCCTACATCAACTATATCAAGCATATTTGTACCTATGATCTTAATCCACTGTGTCACCAAGCTGCCTTATTGTTTATAAGGCACACTAAAAAAGAAAGAAAGAAAAATAAATGAAGTAAAAGGAAAAAAAGAGTGCAGATATGACATATTATTTTACTTTAAAATTTTAAAACATATGCAAATTTTGCTAACAAAAATAAATAAATATTGAAGGGTAAAGGAGGGCTCACTAATTTATTCACCTTGATAATGGTAGTAGGTTTTATATTTCTTATTTTCTTAAATAATAAAAATTATAACCAATATTATCACGATATTTTTATTTTCTGTATGATAATATGTTTTTGTATATATGTTTTCTCTAGATAAAAGCTTATTTTAGTTTATCTCTGGCTCTTTAACCTATATGAAAGGCAGTTCTTTTAAAATTATTTAGACTATTTTTACATGATAACATTTATATTTAATTTGCATAAAAGTACCCTTATAGGAAATTTCTTTCTTACCTCAACTTAATTTTTTGATGCCATTTCAGGAGGCAAAGCAGAACACAATAATGAAATGTGCAAAAACCTAGAGATGGAAAAAAACAAAGATAGGAAATGTTCAGTATAACACAAGCTAGAAAAAAAAAGAAAGAACACATTGAAAACCTACTTGAGAAAAAAAGATCATGGGGAAGAATGAAATGAATCAGGAATAATCAAAAGGAAACTGAGGGATACACAAAGTTACTGTACCAGAAATAATTGATCTTTATTCAGCCATTTCAAAGAGACAGTATTTGACCAAGAATCAATGCTGTTGAAGGAAGAATCTCAAGTTACACGGAAGGAATTAGCGAAAATTGCAAGTCCCACAATTACAGAATGTAAATTGAAATGTTTCAGACAGCTGATGAAGCACCAGAAGCATCCACTGATATACTTCAAAAAAACATGGAAGGAAGCTACTGGAATAGATCCATGTTTGTGACCATTCAACTGAAATAGAAAGATACTTACCTGTGTCCATTTCAATCAACCATTCCAATAAGTCCATTTTTATGCCCATTCCAAAGACAGGTGACTAATTGAAATATGCAGACTACAGAATAATGTCTTTAAGATTATATGTTTTCAGGTAACATTTTATTGAAACAAGTTCAAATTTGGTTGCAGCATTATAATGCCGTGGACCTGCTGTGGAATCAGTGGAGGTGTGGAGATGCGGGCTATCTTTGCTGACAACACATGGATCTTAGCTGAAAACACAGAACATTAAAAATACATTTACTTGTATTTTTTTCACTAAAACAGAATGCAGAGAGAGAGCGATCACCGGCCGGTAAGTGCAGAGTGGTGGGATACAAGGGCAGGAGAAACAAAGCGAGGCTCTGGCAGTCTCAGGATGGCCAGCGAGCAGCAAGGGGCAGTGGGAGAGAGAGAGAGAGCGGGTGGGCTCCACACCCATGGACAAAGCGTGTTTAGGCAGTGATGATATTGACAAGTCTGATACCATCGAGGGGAGTGTCTAGTTGACATAAAATCATCTGGCTGCAGGAAGGACCCCTCGGAATCGTGATCAATGGAGAAAACATTGAAGCTGCCAAGGATTTCAACTTGCTCGGATCTTCAGGCAGTACTCCTGGATGCAATAGCATTTGTTGCCCCTGTTGATCCATTTTCAGTTTGTTTAAATTTGTTCTGTGTTTTTAAAATTTTTCTGCGTTTTTTTCCTTTGAAATTTTATTTTGTATTGTTGTTTGTTTACTTTTTGCTTTTATATCTTTTTCTCTCTTTGAAATACAGGATAAGTACATGCACAGAGACAGTAACAGAATTGCTATCTCCTTGGGTTCTGGCAGGGAAGTTCAGAGAGAAATAGAGAGCTGATAAGAATGAGTACAAGAAAGAAGAATGTTTACAATGAAAAAGAAGTCAAATGACACCTTCTATTGAGTAAAACTCCTGCACAGGTCTTTTAGAAGTGTTAAAGAGTGTTAAAGCTGTTTCTGACTCGACCCACTGTATTTTCTATGGCCTCCTATGCCTGTGAAACTCAAACAAGTGAGGAAGACCAAAGAAGAATTTTTATTTTGATTATGGTGTTGGAAAGGGATATTAAAAGTACAATAGATTGCCAGATCAAACAAAATTATCTATTTTTAAGAAGTTCACCCAGAATATCCCTTAAAAGCAAGAATGGTGTGTTAGCCTTCTCTAGAGAAATAAAACCAGGGCACTTAAGATTTTATATATAGAGAAGAGGATGGGTAGATACAGCACGAAGGAATACAACAGCTAAGTAGTTCACACAGCTGTACAGAGGACTCAGTTCAACTCATTCCTTGGAACAGTTAATATACTGGAAGTCCTTCCACTCATGAGGGCTGCTGGGTCCAAAATCAAGACAGAGAGGAGCGGATCTTGCCAACTATTTATCTCTTTGTCCTTCAATTAAACTGAGACTTTATTAATTCCACATACTCTCATTGGTCAGATTGACACAAAAAACCTACACAGAGAGCATCACTCCATCTGAAGTGCTTTGGTTAAGGTGTCAGGAGAGTCCAATTCCTGAAAAGGGATATCATATTTGGTAAAGGACCTGAGAAAAAGAGGAAGATTCTCAATGGTGTGTGTTGTCACAATAGATGCAGAAATTGACTGAAACAGAATAATTGAGAGGTATGGCTCAGAACAGAGGGATGTTATTTGAAATTTTTTGTAAAGTTGATATGAGTTAGAACTATGTTCATAGCACCTACTAACAGATTGAAAATAATCTTTAATTAATTAATTAAATGATAAAAGTTTTTATGGATTTTAGTTGTGTACATCATTTATGACTTTTAAAGTAACTAAAACTAATATTATTTATTTATTTGACATGTAGACAACAAGAATATATAATTAATTACATTTAAAATACAAATTTAAGTATGGATTTTGAGTGACGTCAGTGTATTTATTCAGTTACTTCCTGACAGGAAATTTCAAAATGTTTAAGTATGTAATTCTCATAAATGTCATGTTTCCTAGAGTGTAACAAAAATGCTTGTTTTTTCTTCTTTAAAAATATTTCACTGGGAAATTCTAATTTTTCTAGCTGGGAAAATTAGAATAATTTAAACTTTCCTCAAACCTTCCTCAAAATAATTAAATCTACTTACTAAAATATTTGGAAGCAATATTTAGCTAATGTAATGTTTTAGCAAATGTGTGTCATATAAGTTCTTCAAGACACATACTTCAGTGTAAAACAAACCAATCAAACCAAAGTTTCTGTCCCCAAAATCTATTATATAAATAAACTTGTGACCATTTTGATGCTGATTTTGAATTTTAATACAAAAGAGCTACAAATCATGCCATGAGTTTATTACATGAGTGAAATAAGATGCTAGGGTCTCAACATATTTCACTTTTTTTCTCTGTTCTGCTCTCATGGGCTGCTGTAAGGTGTGACCATCGGGGAGAGTAGAGGTGAAGTTATTAAATAAAACCTGTTGTGACACTCATCATGTTTTGTGTCATAATATATTCCATGGAAATATATATATACACACACATATACATATATACATATATATCATTGCTTTTAATTTCTCTAAAAGAAATAGATAATTTGGTAGTTGCAATATCAAAAGAAATACCATAGATAATTAATTGTTCTTTATTTAGCACTGCAGGTGTTTTTACAGTCCAGAAAGCTATGTCAGAAACATAGTTATGCCATAGTTAAAAGTGATGCCTTTTTTCTGTAATGCTGAAACAGAACTAGGAAAAGAAGGTGTGGTTAGGAAGGATAAGCTGCAACAATTTTGTCCTTGTGGATCTTAGGAAAGTCATGATTTGAACAGAGTCTCTATCAAAGGTACAGGACCTGGAAAGTCATTATTAGTACTGAGTCTATTTCAAAGGTAAAGGACCATGAAAGTTATTTTCTTAAAATCATTGGCTGAGCTCCGGTGGCGTAGTGGTTGTGCACGGGACTGCGGCCCATGGGACGGAGGTTCAAGTCCATCTCCATAGGAGCAAAGGCTGGGCCTACTACTCCCACCACCAGAGGGCAGTGATGCCCCCCCAAAAAAACCCAAGACAAACAAGCAAAAAAATCATGTTTGTCTATGAATTTAATTGAAAATCCACTTTCCTTTCCAGAAAACATATTTCATAATGGGAATAATGTTGCATCATAATTTGCCTATCATAATTTGACTCTATATGTTTCCATATTGACTGCCAAATAATTCAGTGAAAAATGCCTATATAGGTAAGCTCAGTTAATTCTCCAGAAATGTTATTGCCTAATACTTCTGACTTTATTTCAATGTGATGTTACTCATAAGTGGCCTATGATTGGTACATTAATTAATTGACAAACACATATACAGATTTATTGGTTCCTGTAAATGGTTAATATCTTTTCTGTGTTATTCCAGGTAGAATAGAGGAACAAATTTCATAGACATGCATATGGATATAAGGAAATGGTTTATATACAAAAGGAATGGAACATTGAGAAAGCATCCCAGCCCCGTCCAGTTCAAAGTCACAAGTCTGATATTAGCCCATATACCCGATACCAGTCTATAATGTCTCCTTCCAACTCACAAAGTCACAGGGCAGTGTGTGCAGAATCCCTGCACTGGCAGGGGTCTCCCCATGGGTCCTCACTTCTAAGGCTCAGAGATCATCCATGGCAGAAGCAACTCATCGATTGCAAGGGTCTCCATGTGACCTCTCCAGCTTCAGAGGTCTGACTCCATCAGGGACAAGCCATGTGGCTTTTCTGGCTCCTCAGACACTGCCATCTTGTCTTGTCCATGATTAATCGTCTCTGAGACTAACTCCCAACAATTGGGAGATAGCTTCTCATCTTCACAAGGCAAATATCGTGAAATTTCCAAATGTATCAGGAGAAAGCCATGACCACAAAGAGGACTCATTGGCTATTCAATGGCTATTTCCAGATTAACAGGCTAGACTCCACCCCTATATCTCAACCATGAAATTAACATAAGCACATGACCGCCACATTTTCTAACAAAGTAATTTAAATTAGAGATATAACCCACAGTTTGAACTTGAGCTGAAATGACATTTGATTTTGAAAAATGGAGTCATGTCAATGATAGAATATTTTTTTTTCTGGAGAAAAAAAACAATATATGTATCATTGTGGTATTGTTGAAATCATATATGTATGCAGTCATTTTTTGGAGTTGCAAGGAGATATATGTGTACACATGATAACTATTTTGAGAAATATTCATACTTCTTAAATAAGCTTGACAACATTATCCTATCTCCATCATTCAGATACGAGGGTTTTGGTCTCTTTACACTGAACTGTAATCCATACTGAGGGCTGCAATCCTTGATGTTTATCAGCAAATACTTAGCATTCTCTTCACTTTTGGTAGGCAAGTGTGTGTCATCTGGATGTTGTAGGTTATTAAGGATTTTGTCAAGGATTTTACCTTCCATATTCTATGCTCATGAAAGCAGTAGTCAAGAGATCAAAAGATAAGTTGTATTAGGTAAATGTGCTATATACTTTAAAGTACTGAAGAACAATGATGTTACTTTGAAGACTAAAGTGGAACTTACTCAAGCCTTGGCATTTTCAGTTGTCTCATATGCATATGAAAGTTGGACATTAAATAAAGAAGACTAAAGAAGAGTCAATGTATTTGAATAGTGGTGTTGGAGAAGAATATTGAAAGTACCTTGAATTGCTATTGGACAGATAATTCTATCTTGGAAGAAGGACAGCCAGTGTGCTCCTTAGAGAAAGGAATGGTGGCACTTTGTTTGCTATACCTTGAAACTGTTGTCAGAGGAGACTAGTCACTGGAGAAGGACATCATGTTTGGGAAATTAGAGGCGCATCAAAAAAAAAAAAAAAGAAGGCCTCTACCAGGTGGATTGACACTATGATTTCAAAAATGGGCTGAAACAGAGGATAATTATGAGGATGGGGCAGGCATGGATATTGTTCAATTTTGTTGTGCATAAGGTCCCTATGGGTCTGAACCTACTGACTGGTGCCTAACAACATTAAGTAAACTATATGCTGGTGTGGAGGATCTTTCATGGCATAGAAGTTCACATTTGGGCTGCTATCTCAAAGGTCAATTGTTCAAAACCATGATATATAAATGGGAGAAGATGAGCTTTTTCAACACCATATAGAATTATTGCTTTGGAAACAAAAAGGGACCATCCTCCCCTGTCCTAAGGGGATATGATGGCAGTAAGTCCATCATTGCTAGTTAAACTGTAGAATTATAAACTCATGATGGAAATCAGTATAGCACTTCCTTAAACAAATGTAAATACCTTATGATGAAATGCCTTGTGATCCAGCAATCTCTCTGCTGGGCATATACCCAAAAGAAATTAAGAATATCATCCAAATAGATAAATGTACACCTATGTTTATTTCAACCATTTCCACAATCGCTAAAGCATGGAAAAAACTCAAATCCCCAACTATAGAGGAATAGATAAACAAGCTCTGTCATAGTCATCCAATGGAATTTTATTCATAAATAAAAAGCAATGATAACTCTTCAACACCACAAGGCATGGATAACACTGGAGAACATTATGCTTAGAAAACTCGGTCAACATTACAAAGATTTAACGTCTTCCTTGTTATAAGCAAGGATGACAAAAATTAGACCATGGAAGCAGGTTGCAAAAGGGAGGTGAGAGTGAAGGAACAAAGACAAAGGAAAGAAAGGGACCTACAGGGAGGGGGGAATGTAAGTAAATACATAAAATTAACAATGCTGCATGAAAAAGAATTTCTTAATCCCTCAGATCTAAATTTTGCCCTGAGGTGTTAAAAAAGGATAAAATAAAACTAAAGAATACTTTAGGTTGTCAGCGACATCTAAGTTCATCTCAAAATAATAATAATAATTTTAAGAAAGGTAATGACTGTGTGAATGATACAGGCCTGAGCAGTGTTTCTTTACATTGTACATCAGGCTGCTTTGAATCAAAATTAATTTGATAGCATGTAACAATTTATTTAATCAAAACACTGGTGGTTCAGCATTCACATACTCAACTGTTAAGCAAAAAGGCACACATTCAAGCCCACCATTGCACTCCATGGGAGTAAGTTATGGCACTCTGCTTTTGTAAAGTCACAGCATTGAAAGCAGTACTTCTAGTCTGTTCAACAGAGTCCCTGTGAGTGGTGCATCTTTTACATTATAGGTAAGCTTGTGTGCCAAATGGCCAAAGACAATAGGTAGTTCTGTTGTGACGACATTCAACAATTCAATGAATTGTGGCCAATGAACATGTGCAATCAATTGAAGGGCGGAAATAGAAAAGGCTTGGCAAGTTCCACCCTTGCTCTCTCTTGCTTTCTGATCATCGGACCAGACAGCTGTCTTGTTCGTCCTATGCCTCGACCCCAAGAAACACTACTCATGGGACGCCTAATCATGGACTATGTAGCTGTAAGTGGAGATTCCTTCAAGCCCTGCTTCACCACGCTCCTGAAATGTACATCTCTTGAGCTGGAGACTGTTGGACTCTGTCATCTGGCTGACTGTTGGTGACCTGCTTTGCTCTTTGCTGTTGGTAGCCAGATAGCCTGAATTGCTCTACAGAGGACTACTCGATGGCCCTGAAGACTCCAAGGACTGCCAGTCTACAAGCTGTCTCATGCAAGTGTGTTGCACCAAGCCATTGCACTGCTTTATAGATTAGTTAACTGTTTATTTCTTATCTTATATTTATCCTTCTATCCATATAAATAAAGAGAATTACTAGTGTCCTGGTTTTATTTTTCTAAGAGAACCCTGTCTTAAACAATTTGCATCAGGGAAAATTTCAGAGGGGCAGCGAAAGAGTAAGGGAAACAAGAAGTTTGGAGTTAATGGAATCAGTGTTGGTACATTGAAAGATTTGTGATGAATCATGTAAACCAAATGTCTATGAATTGTTGAATGTGGAACATAATCTTCTCTGTAAATAGTCATCTAATTCGAACATTTAAAATACAATGTGTAAAGCAAAAAACAAAAACTAAGTGGGAAAAGGGAGAGGACAAAACTTTGACACCTTTGGTTTTCAACACTTAAAGAGATGATTTTCTTTTTTGCCACAAATGGGCTGAATGCAATCTTACATTCTTTACTTTCTTGATAGCTGTTTCACTGGGAGTTGATTATGAACTCAAGCAAAGTGGAAACTTTGACAACTTAAACATTTTATCAATTAACCATGTTGCCTATAAGTATAGTTGTGAGTATTTTTGTAAGGCTGTGCTCTTTGGATTTCAATCTCTCTTAGTGAGCAAAGGTGTATTCGGTTAACAAAGGTGTTTCATCTGCCTATTGCAGGATGCTAACCTGTCTCCCGCCAATTCCAAGACTGTATTCTTCACACAGTCTAGCTTCTCAGATGAATTGATTAGCACATGTATTTAAAAAGTGTGTTACAAAGATGAAACCGGTCACATACCGCCTCTTACTTTAACCTATGCAGTAGCCCCTTGTTTAGATTGTCTGCCTTTTGGTCTATGAACAGTTTTCTCTTTAGTAGAATTAAGTGATTTGGAATTTCAATTTGCTGCAATGTTATCTATAGTTTCAGATGATCCAAACCAAAAAATGTCTTTGAAGCATCAAGAAAATACTGATATGCAGATTTCTAGTATTCTCTGCTAATAGCCAAGATGCATAGGATATCAGCAACGATGTCCTATTCTATATGTCCTGTCCTGAGGGTGGTTCAAATGCCATGACAATGCACTGATAGAACTGTTTTAAATTATCCTCAGTGAAGTTTTACTTTATAATATCATTCAATAATTATCATACTGTATTTTCTTCAGAATGGTTACTTGGATAATTAGGTTCTTCATCAACTTGGCTGAGCAAAAATCCTCAGTAGTTTGGTCTACTTGATAATGTGATCTAAGATAATTTGATAAACACCATGATGGAGTCTACTAGGAGCAGTCAAGTAGTTATAGAAAGATTAGGGTGGAATACAGTTTAAAGGAAGTTTCCCTAAGGTTGTGGCCTACTCTTGTTTACACATGTTATATGAGAAAACTTGGCTCTTGTTGCTGGCCTAAATCCTGCATCTGTTTCATCAACTTTCAATGGTTTGTGCTGATGCCAATCAACCATATTGCCTGCTGACTCTAGGAGGTAAGAGTGATCTGCCATCTTTCCTGCCAACCTTGGATTCTGTGTTAGGCCAGGTTGTCTAGTGACATATCTATAGATTATAGATTGATAGATGATAGATAGATAGATAGATACCAGTAGATAGATGTAGAAAGAAAGATGTAGATATGAAAGAGTTTTATAATAACAAATAATCTTATATCAAAAGAAGACATCCCAGTATAGTCTAACACAAGCCCACAAATCTGATGCAATCCAGAACCCTCTTTAGACTTACATAGCTATAAGCTATTGAAGCAGGAAAGAGATGTACATCCAGGAAAATCACAGGCCAGTGGGTACAGAGGCACAGGGATCCAAGATCAGGGGAAACATGCAGGACCACTTATGGAGGGAAGCAGAGTTTCAGCAGGTCCAAAATGGGGGAGTATCAGAAAGAATGAGAAGTCCCTGTTTTCTTTTTATAAGAAAGTCACACCTGGGAAGAGCCATCATCAGACTGTGACTATTAATAGATTGGACTCCACCCTGTACAATCATGAAAATAGAAATTGACATAAAATCATCTAACTACCACAGAGTTTTTCACTCTGAATGCACAATACATACCTGCTGAGCATGGATTCACACATCCCTGACTCTACCATCTGGTGATCTCCCTGCTTTCAGACTCACCCCACATTTTCTTACTTGCCAAAGTCATGGCAGATTGATATGTTAGGAAAAGCTTCCAGCTTTCCCCATTGACTTGAACTGGATTGAATTTATCTACTTCTACAGTGGTGTGAGTTACCTTCTTGCTAAGAATTTATATATATGGGACCATGGTGGTGCAGCGCTTATGACTTGGCCTGCAATCCACATATTCAAAGATCAAAACGCACCAGTAGCTCTGTGGGAGAAAGACTGGAGAGTCTTCTCCCATAAAAATGAGAGTCCCAATGGAGAAGCAGAGTCAGGATTATACCCTGGATGACCCCACTGCACCAAGGCAAAACACTAAGGGCGTGCAGCAGGTCAGCAGGGGGAGCAGAGGATGGAGTTCCCGAGGGAGTGCCAAGGTTATGCTTGCCAAGGTGTGGCACCTCGTCAGACTCAACAGGGATACTCCTGGAGGTCAATGAAGAGACCTTGAACAATTTACAGGTTATTTTGTCATTATTTTTTACTTATTTATATATTTTTGGACATTTTTGTTGTTGTTGTCATCATTTTGTTTCCTTTGGTTGCTTGATCTTAAGATGTTTTGGGATTTTTAGTACATATTATTACCTCTGCAGGTCTATCTAGATAAGATAGGCTGGATAAACAGTCTGGAGGAGAAAACAATGGGCCTGATTGATTGTTCCGGGGGACATGGGAGATGGGGAGTTAGGAGGACGGAAGTGGTGTTGATCAACCCAGGGATAAGGGAACAACAAGGGATCCAAAATTAATTGCAAGGTGGTTGTGAGAGGCCTAATAGGGATTGATCAAGAGTAAGGTAACAGAGAGAAACTACTGAAACCAAAATGAAGGATGAACATGATAGTGGGACAAGAGGAAAGTAAAAGGAAATAAGGAAAAAACCTGGGAGGCAAAGGGTATTTATAGAGGTCCAAAAACATAGGTAAATATGCCATGTACATAGGTAAATATATTTATATATGATGATGGGAAAATAGATCTACATGCATGTACTTATAGGGTTAGTTTTACAGCAGCCAATGGGCATTGGATCTCCACTCAAATACTTCCTCAGTGCAAGAAAACTTTGTTCTATTAGATTGGCATTTCATGATGCTCACCTTCCCAACATGATCACTGAAGACAAGTGTATGCATAAGCAAATGTGGTGAAGAAAGCTGATGGTGCCCGGCTACCAAAAGATATAGTGTCTCTTGGGTCTTAAAGGCTTGGAAGTAAGCAAGTGACCATCTAGCTAAGAAGTAAAAAGGTTCACATGGAAGAAGCACACCACCCTGTGTGACCACCAAGTGTCAAAGGGATCAAGGATCAGGCAACAAAGAACTAAAAATTATGTCATTATAATGAGGGGGAGTACAGATTGGGGACCCAAAGTCCATCTGTAGTTGACGTTACTTCCCCTCACAGAAGGGTTACAGGGAGGAGATGAACGAGTCAGGATACAGTGTAGCAACAAAGAAATAGACAACTTTCTCCTAACTCGATTAAACACTTCCTTCCCCCATCCAACTGTCATGATGCCAATTCTATCTTACAAATCCAACTAGACCAGAAGATGTGCACTGGTATAGATAGGAAATGGAAACATGGGAAATGTTTCCTTCAGAACCAGTGGTGAGAGTGGCAATACTGAAAGGGTGAAGGGAAAATGAAGTAGAAAAATGAAGTAGAAAGGGGAAACCAATTACAAGGATCTAGATATGGGCTTCCTCCCTGGGGTATAGAAAACAGGGAAGTGGCTGAAGGGAGACATTGGACAGTGTAGGATATGACAAAATAATAATAATTTATATTTTATAAATTATGGAGGGTTCATGGGGGTGGGGGGAGCAGGGAGGGAGCAGAAATATGAGGATCTCATACCAGAGGCTTTATAAAGTGACCAGATTTTAAGTGGTACACCATTGACAGGGAAGAGGGTCCTTGATTAAAAATCTGGTCTATATGAAGCAACAAAAATTGTCATAGAATGCAAAAATAGTATTGTAATATATTTATTTTAATTTTAAAATGCCACAGGACATTGTTAAATTGTTAAAAAGTGGGACATCTGGTCACTTAGAAAAGAAAATGTTTTGAGAATGATGATGGCAACTGTACAAATGTACTTTGCATAAAACAGATGTATGTATGTATTTTGATGGGATTTGTATGAGTCCCCAATAAAATGTTTTTTTAAAAAAATGACACTCTCAGGAACCTATGAGAGGGGGCTACAGATCTGCATTGACTTGAAGAAAGTGAGTTTGTTTATACATTTATATTTGTGTGTATATGTATACTCACATTTCTCTTTGGAGAAAACATGATTATATATCATATAATTGTATTGTAATTTATAATATATATTATACAATGTAATTGTATGTGTGTGTGAATAATTTTTTTGTTTCTATGAAGAACCCAGCCTAAGCAGACAGGAAAATGAATCTCTTTTAGTCATTTGGCCAGGTTACTGCCTTTCAAATTTCTTGGTGTAGTTAAGTGAGTATTCCTTTGTTGAAGTATTTAATTGATTTTCTGCAACACTTTCAATATATCTTGGATTTCTTCCTTTCAGTACTATGGGTTTCTGATCATGTCTCCTAAAATGGCTAAACATTTCTATATAAAACCTACTGACTTCAAGTAATTGCCACTCACAGGGTCCCAGTATAGGGCGTCCAAGGCAGTTCGTCTTGATGCGAGCAAGGTTTTTCTCTTGCAGAGTAGCTGTTAGCATTAAACTGCACAACTAGGTCAGCAGTCGAAGGGTTACCCAGCTGCACTACCAGGACTGGTTAGAGTAGATAAACATAAAGGATCTACTTTGTCACTGTGACTGTGTATGCCTTCATTCTTCTTTGATGCTATCCAGAAATTAATATGTCTCCCAAATGTTGATGAATAAAACACTGCTGACAATAAATTTTGCTGAATAATCTTGCAACATAAATAAGTTTAGGAACACAAACATAGTAATTTCCCCCTTCTGCACCCTATGCTTCAAAGCATATTTAGAATTACCCAGAAAAAACATGACATGTTTGAAGTTATGACAACAAGAATGATAAGACCTACATCTGTTGTAATTTTCCATTAGTGAAAAAATGTCCACAATTCTTATAAAAGAATAAAGACTACAGAAATCCCAAAAGCAAAAACCCTAAGTTTATCTGGCTTTAATTTATTTCAATAAAATTTTTCAGGTCACTCGTGAAAACATTGTAATCACAGCATCTAATTTAAAACTGAAATCACATTTAACTTATTCATAAAGAATACTTTTAAAGTCTTTTGAAAGATAATCAAGTTTTAATGTTATTTGAAATGCCTTTCTTTCCCTGAAGTAATCTCAGGATCAGTTTCAACTGTTCCTGACCAACAAGAGAGGCAAATAGTAATAGTGGTATAAAGTTGTTTATTGAATACAGATGCAAGAGCTAAAGAGGTGAGTGCAGTCTGGGTATTATCATTCTTTCAGGCATAGTTCTTTCAGTGATAAAACATTTTAAACACAGTGTCAGTATAGTGTCACATATATATATATATATATATGATATAATTTATGTATGTAATCTCAAATCTGTCAAGTGTTTTAAGGTTGTCATATGTGAGGCTCAATTTTTTTTCTTTAAAATCAGGAATCAGGCATCAAAGAACAAAAATCAAAATCAGTAGGCCAGTTGACTTCCGATACAATTGCTGAAGACAAATGGATACAGAGGCAAACAGAGTAGAAGAAACGATGGTGCCCAGCTACCAAATGATTGAATGTCTAGAGTCTCAAAGACCTGAAGATAAATGAGCCACCACTGCAAAGTCCACATGGAAGAAGCACACCAGCCTGTGTGATCAAGAGGGGCCAAAAGGAGTAGATATCAAGCATCAAAGAAAAAGAATCATATCATCATGAATGAGAGGGAGAGCAGGGTGGGGACCTAAGGCCCACTGGTGGGTAATTGGTCACCCCTTTACAGGGGAGTCATGGGGAGGAGACAGATCAGTCAAGGGGCAGCCAGGCGGTGATGATGCATACAAGTTTCCTCTAGTTCCTGAAGCCTTCCTCCCCCAACCATCATGGTCCCAACTCTACCTAAGAAGTCCACATGGACTGGAGAAGGTACATGAGTAGAAAGGGGAGCTGGAGATATGGGACAACCAGTATGGATGAGCCCCTTCGGGCCAGTGGTGAGATTGAAGCTGCTGGATGGGTGAGGTGGAGAGACGGAACCAACTGCAAGGATGTACACATAAGCTCCTATTGGAAGGATGGGAATAAAAGGAGTGGGTTGGGAGGGGGGAGGTCGGGCAGGGTAAGATATGACAGAACAATAATAATTTATGAAGTATTGAGGGCTGATGGGGAAGGGAGAGCAGGGGAAGAGGAGAAAGGATGGAAAAGTCGATACCAAGGGCTCAGGGGGAAAGGTGGATGTTTGGAGAATGATGACAGCAATGAATATGTGAAGGTGCTTGGCACAGTTTGTTTATTTATGTATTGTGAAAAAAGATGTACGAGCCCCCAATAAAACAATTTTTAATTTTTAAAAAAGAGAGAGAAAAAAATAGACCATACTGCACTGACTCTGTTTCTAGCCCAAGAATATTTTGACAGGAGGCAGTAAGTACAAGATGATCCCAGAATTAAGGGATTAGATCATATTACCGATGTATTCTATTAATTCAGCTTAAAACATTTTTGAATAAGCAAATTATATGATGGCTTTTAAAATGGAAGCAAACACTTGCTATTTTAGCATGTGATACAAATTTTGACAATGAATAAAGACTTATTCTTGAAAAATTAGGTTATTCACCATTTTCATAAAGATACTTGTCCAGGGCTGAGCCCCGGTGGTGTAGTGGTTGTGCGTGGGACTGCGGCCCACTGGGACGGAGGTTCAATTCCAGCAGTGGGGCTGTGCCTCCTACTCCCACCACCGGACAGCAGTGATGCCCACCCCCCCCAAAAAAAAAACAAAAAAAAACCCCAAAACAACAAAAAAAAATACTTGTCCAAGGAAAGAATTTTTATATTCACTAACTGTTGCTGTGTCATTTTTGTATATTTACTTTTGTGGTACCAAGCAAAATTATTTAAATGTTTGGTGTGGTTGTATTTCAGATTTGAACACATTCTCCATAGATAAATGTTAACATCTCATTTGTCAATGGTATTAATTATATTAATTATGACTATTATAATTCTATTAGTCTTTTATCTTCATTTTCATATAATTGTCACTTCTCAAAAATATTATAGTCTGATAAAACATCATTTAAAATGCTATTAAGATATTTCCTAGTATCTATATATGGTAATTTTACCTTGTTTTACTTCACCATTTCCCAATAGTCATGCAGCATGGTTGGTAAAAAGGAAGGCACCAATAAAAAAGAAAAACCGCCACGGTGGGTTGACACAGTGGCTGCGCCAATGGGCTCAACCAAAAGAACAGTTTGGAGGATGCACTGGTAGAGTTCCAGGCAGGGTGTGGTGGTGTTGTCTCCTTGGCTGTTTTGAATCGACATGAACTCAGAGACAACTAACAGCATTTGTCTTATATCTGCTCCTCTAATTAAAAACCTGAAGCATGCCTTGTGTATGCCAAGTATATATATATATATATATATATATATATATATATATACACACACACACACACACACACACACACACATACATACTCACTATCACCGAGCAATATCAACTAATTGCCACCTGATTGAGCTGCTAGGAGTGTCTGAGAGGGCAGCTCTTTATGGGAACAGCAGACATCTCTTTCTCTTGTGGGATGGCTGGTGTTTTTGAATTGCTGCTCTGGAGTTTGGAAGCCATCATGTACCCATTATGCTCTTAGGGATGATTTATATACTAAATAGATATGTTGCATTCAGATTATCCCTCACCATCCCCTGGCCCTCACTTCATAAGCTTAATCAGGTGTTAGAAGATACAGTATGACACATAATTTTTTGATAGCAACAACAAAAATAAGTTAAATGAATGCCAAGTATAACATAAGCATTATTTATAAGGATTCAGTTCAGAGTCATTAGAAAAAACTGTTATTATATATATAGCCCTAGAAAATAAACTGACTGAAAAGTGGTTGGTAACTTGTAAACATTGAAGCAATACACATATTAAAAATACAACATACTTTTATAGCAGTGGATGATCCTGGATGAATGTTGTTTTAGCTTGAATCACGAGCTTTACAAAAGAACAGCATATAGCAATTAAAGTAAATTAGTTGTTAATTGTATAGCATAAGATTGTGATCCTCTTCTCTTTAACAAATTCACATAGGACGCCAAAAGAAATTTGTAGAAGAGGTATGGGCTTTTTCAAATATCCTGCCTGAACAAGGGGCATAGGGAAAAGGCACTAAATGCATAAATTCACAGACACTCTGGCAGGGGTCAGACCTAACCCAGGGATGCAAATGGCAGCCATAAAATGGAGGCAGACAAAGAAAAAAAGAGGCCTTGGATAGTCGGAACCAAAACGCTATTGTTTATGTCTCCACAGGGCAGGGAGAGAGAGATCAGACATCAGCCTGATACGTCAAGCTTTGAGGGCAACCTACAGACATGAAGCAGAAACCTAATAGAGTTCTGTGAAACCTGCCACTATCCCAGCTACATCATCCCCAGAGGATTGCACCAGAGGACAGCCCAGGGAGAGAGGTCGGTCTACAAAGACCACACTAGCAAACATAGAGAGACAGAGAGAAAGCACCTGAACCACATCCTGGCCCACCAAGCCTCAAGGGCTGCTCTGGGCCTCCAAGGTACAGACAGGAGCACAGGCTCAGCCCCACTATGGGACCAACATCCCCTCACTGACCGACAGCGTGGGAGTTGTGCCCAATCTGAACTCCCGCCCCTGGCAGACACACAGGGAGTGCAGCACAGCAGCAAGGGGAGCATATTCATGCCTATCCATATAAGATAGACAAGATAAAAATGGCCCCAAAGAGCAAACAACCGGAACAATAAGAGATCTAAACAGAAGGTGAGGAGGAAGCGTAACACTTGGTGGGGTTTGATCAAGTACAATGCAGCTGAGAGGAATTACTGAGAGCCAAATGAAGGTCAAACTTGATAGTGGGCCAGAGGGAAGTAAAAGGATATAGAGGAAAGAACTTGGAAGCAAAAGACATTCATAGATGTATACATATGTCCATGTCTGTCAATATATTAATATATAATAATAGATATATAGTTCTATGCACATGTTAAGTATGAAGGTAGTAGATGAACATTTGACCTCTACTCAAGTCCTCCCTCAACACAAGAACATTTTTTTTAATACCTTGGCATTCTGTGATGCTCTCCTTCCCAACAGGATTGCTGAAGTCAAAATGGGTTCATCAGCAAATGTAATGAAGAAATCTGATGATGCCTGGCTATTAGAAGATACAGTACCTGGGGGTTTGAAGGTTTGAAGTGAAACAAGCAGTCCTCTGTCAGGGAAACAACAAAGCCCACAGGAGAGAAGAACCCTAGCCTGTGTAATCATGAGATGTCGAAGGGGTTGGGTATAAGGCATCAGGAAACCCCAATCATATCTCTGTTAATTAGGGGAGTTGGAGTGGAGACCCAAAGAGTATCTCTCGACAATTGTACATTGTCTCACAGAAGGGATCACAAGGAATGGACAAGTCATCCAGGGTTTAGTAAAGCAACAAATAACACACAATTCTCTAGTTCTTTAATGGTTTCTTTTCTCCCACTATCATGACCCCAGTTCTACCTTGCAAATCATGTTTGACCAGAGCATGTACACTGGTACAGGTAAGAGCTCTCAACACATGGAATCCAGGACAGATAAACTCCTAACAATAATGGTACTCGTGATACCATGAGGGCAGGGGGAAAGTAGGGACTGCAGTCGATATACAGGGAAGCAATTACCATTATCAACATATTAACCAACCCCACCCCCTCCAGGAAAACAGACAACAGAAACATGGGTGATGAAGATAGCAGTCAGTGTGAGATATGGAAATAATAATAATTTATAATTTGTCAAGTAGTCACAAAGTTCAGAGGCAAGACAAAAGAGAAACTGCTACTTAGGGCTCTGGTAAAAAGAAAATGTTTTGAACATTATGATGACAACATATGTACAACTGAGCTTTATGCAATTAATGTATGGATAGTTAGAAGAACTGTAAGAATCTCCAGTAAAATTATTTTTTAAAAATCCCTGCTTGAATGAAAAGCAGATACTATATTTGAGGTGGAAAATTAATCTGACAGTTCATATTTTGCTGTAGTGGCTAAATCAATGTTGTGGAAATTTATTCTAAAGCTACTAAGAAGATAAAGCTCAATGTCATTTTCTAACTAAATTTCTGAAGAGTACGTTTACTTTGCCATAGATCTGTAAGTTGTTCTACATTGATATTGTCAATTTTATTGATGAACATACCAAGTTAAGACATTTTATTCATATCTATCTGCTAGAAAACTACCTTTAATAGCAAGAATATTAATAAACTTTGTTAGAAACAAAAAATAGCAAAAAATGTTTACTTGTGTTTTATGACTATGCAAAGACATTCAACAATGCAGGCTATAATAAAATTTAGATAACAATGAGAAGACTAGGAATTCTAGAACACGTCATTATTTTCTTTTTCTTTCTTTCTTTTTTTTAGTTGGCATCACTGCTCTCCGGTGGTGGGAGTAGGAGGCCCAGTCCCGCTGCTGGAATTGAACCTCCATCCCAGTGGGCCGCAGTCCCACGCACAACCACTACGCCACCGGGGCTCAGCCTCACATCATTGTTTTTATGCAGAATCTATACATGGAACAATACACAATCATTGGAGCAGATCAAGGAAAGACTACATGTTTTAAAAACTGGAGACGTGTACATCAGGGTTGTACCCTCTCACCATATTTATGCAATTTATATGCTGAGAAATTAATCACAAAAAATGGAATACTTGAAAAACTTGGCATTAAATTGGAGGTAGGTTTATTAGCAACCTGAGATATGCAAATGTCACACCCTTGATTCCTTGATTGATGAAATTGAGAAAAACAAAATACTTGCTGATGGTCAAGGTTTGCTGATTTCTGTTCAGATTATAAACTGAAATCCTCATGACTAGACCAATACACATCAGGATAAACCCAGGGAAGGTGGACGTCAAGGGTTTGATCTTGCTTGGATCCACAATTAATTCTGATGGAACCGGAAGTCAGGGGATCAAACCAAAGAAGGCATGGGGTAAATCTGGTGCAGAAGGCCTCTGTAAAATGTTAAAAAGCAAGGATCCAAGTCATGATGTATTCAATTGCCCCAAACACATTGTGAAAGTTGGACACTGAATAAGGAAGACAAGCAAAGAATTGACACAGAATACAGTGCTGGTGAAGAAAAACTTTTCATACGCTCCCCAAAGAATAAGCAAATCTGTATTAGAAGAAATAGAACCAGAAATTTCTTTAGAAGTGAGGTTTGTGAGACATTGTTTCATATACCTTGAAGAGGTTATCTGGAGAGACTAGTCCTTGGCAAAGGCCATCATGCTTAGGAAGGTAAAAAAGAAACTGAAAAAGATGAAGACCTTCAAAATCATGTTCTAATTTACTCAAACTTCACTTGTGCCCCAGCACATAATCTGTTTTCAAGTTTGTGAGGTGTGCATTTGAAAATAATGTTTGTTTTTTGCATTTTGGTTGAGAACTCTGAATATATATATTCAAGTTGCCTGATTGTAGTGTTTAGTTCTGCAACCTCTTTGCTTAGCTTCTTTCTCACTGATCTGTCTTTCTTGGACAATGCTGTATTGAAATCTCCTACTATGATTGCTGAGCTTGTGATTTCTTTTTTTCATCTTTTTAAGGATTTAGTTGAAGAATTCCACTGTTCCCTTATTGGGCACGCATATGTTTTTTCTGTTCTCAGGTTTATGTTCTTCTCCTCCCTCCAGCATTGTATAGTGCCCATACATATCCCTGGTAATGTCCTATACCTTGAGATTGATTTTGTCAGAATGCAATGGCAATTGCTGCTTTCTTAAGCTTACCATTCATTTAATATAGGTTCGTCCATCCTTTAATCTGTGTTTGTCTGTGAGCTTGAAATGGGTCTCTTGCAGACAGCAGATTGTGGGTTTTGTTTCCCAATCCAATCTGCTAAGTTTTGTCTTTTTTTGTGGGAGGGCGGGCATCACTACCCTCTGGTGGTCTTGGGAGCTACCCACCACTGCTCCTGAGAGCCGCTGCTGGATTTGAAACTTCAAGCCCACGGGCCCCACTCTCACACTCAACCACTTACGCCACCGGGGCTCAGCCCAGAATCTGTCTTTTATTGGCTGAATTCAACTGTTGACATTGAGAGTAATTGCCTCCATCTGCAGGTTCTTGATGGCCATTGGGCAACTTGTGTTTCATATTTTCCTACCTTCCTCCTTACCTGTGCCTTGTGTATGTGTGCAGGATCCACCAATGCATGCTTCCCTCTGTTGAGTCAAAGAAGACTTCGGTGTCGCTTTCAGTGCCAGCAACTAATTGTATTGCACTACATGGTGGCCTCATGTTTGTCTTCTGTGGGTGTTAGTCTTCGGTCCAAAATGAGTTGGAGTGAACTTTATAGTGCTGGTTTTCTTTTCACATATTCTCCGGTTTTCCTTTTCAGAGAAAACTGTATCCTCAGGTTTTCTTCAGCTTCTTTAAATTTCATCTTTTTGTCTTTCAAGTTTGTTGAATTCGTTTTGGTTATTTTCAGTTTTTCTGATACGCTTCTCTACTTCTTCCAGCCTGCTGGTGAAGATATTTTTTTTTTTTTACCATTTTCTTTGCTTCTGCTGCATCGTGCCTTAACTCTTAGATTTCCCTTAGGTATGTGGACCTCATCCTCCCTATTAATTCACCCTTTCATATCCTGTATGACTCAGAGGAATACTGAAGATTTCTTTCTCTGGTTGTTCAATCTGCTGCTTCTAAGTCTGTTGCTAGGGTCAGGTTCTCCTCTCACACTGGGTCTTATTTCTCCTTATTTCTTGTAGTGGCTACTGATGTGGACGGTTGCCTGTGTATCATTTTGTTGGAGGTTGGCACCATTTTCCCAGGAGTCTAGGCCGACAGTGATAGGGGTGCCCAAAGCGACTAGGGGGCAGGGCAAGTGACCAGATGTGCAGAGACTAGAAGCAGTTGGTAGATTTAGGAGGTGGCTGGTGGAAGCAGGGATTCTGCAAAGTGAGTAGAAGGTTCAGGAAGTACCAGTGGCAAGTGGAGGCACAGGAAGAAGGCAGTCTGCCAGGGCAAGAAGAAGCCCTTGGACATTGGAAGCCTGCCAAGCAGCTAGCAAGTACAGAATATGCCCTGATGGGCACGGGTGGTGGCGAGAGGTGGGATTGGGGGGTCCATGGGAGGGGTGGGGCAGTAGGGGCCTGCAGCTGCAAGAAACATCAGGCAAGGAGACGGGCATGGGAGTGACTTCGGAGCGGGCTGTGGTTTGCAGGTTCAGGAAGACGCCAGCAAGGGTGCAAGGGTGGGGATCCCAAGAAGCAACCAGTGGACACAGGAAATGCCCAGAAGCTGTGGCGGGGCCTGGCTGGGGACCAGCGAGTGGGGAGTGGCTTGCATGTTTGAGGATCCCTGCAAGCAGTCACCAGCAATGCTTCGCCGGCTCCATCAACTCCTGCAGGGGGAGGGGTGGTGGATGCAGAAAGACTAGGGGGCAGCCACAGGCAGGGCAGAGCTTGGGCTCTACGGGACGGGACCGAGGAGAGAGCGGCTGGCACAAGGTCCAGGAAGCAGCACCAATTGCACCAATTGCACTTGGGTACAGAGGACTGCTGGAGAAGGAGGAAGGAGTTTGCCCAGAAAGCCAGTGCTGGTTGTGCTCGGGCTCTGGTGACGAGAGGCTCCAAGGGCGCTTGAGCTCAGGTGACAGCAGAGGAAGGAGGAGGAGCTAGAGGCACAAAGCTCAGAAAGTAGCTTCCTGGTGGCACCGGCGACCCAGTGACTATGGGGAAGCAGGAGGAGACAGCTACAGAATGCCCAGAAAGCGGCCACTAGCAGTGCTCGGATTTCTGTGACCATGGGGTGGTGGTGCGGGAGCTACTCAAGGGATCCAGGCACACGCTGAGTGGAGTGGAAAACCGCAGGGCAGCTGGACAAGCATGTGGGAGAAGGCTGGGCAGCAGAGAAGCTCCACAGAGGGAGGTTTGTGGAACTGGAAGAATCAGGGCGCTGCGGTTGTGTCTTGCTGTGCAAGGAGGCGATGGACATCACCAAGTCCCGGTGTCCAGCCAGAGTGGGGAAACCGCGGGGGACATGTCTTGTGGCAAGTACAGTGTAGTCATCTGTCGTGGACTGCCAAATGGTCCCCTAGACACTGCAAGACCAGGCAGGGTAGGTCTACAAGCCTCGCTTGGTTCCCTGCCCCTTGGATCTGACAACTATTCACAGGGAACTGCAGACGCTGTACCTGCTTCGGGGTCATGGTCCCCACAGCCTCCTGACTCATTGCTTTTGTGAAGTAACTGTGTATTTTTTTGCAAATTCTCTTGATGATTCCTGCATGGTTCAATATTTTGTTTATAGAATCTATCCAAAAAGAGGACATAAAAGATTGATATTATGTGCTGATGGCAAATGGAACCATGACTCAAAGTATAGAATACCAGAATGATCTTTATCTGTAAAATCTTTGACTATGTGGATCATAACAAATCGCAGGCAATATTATAAATAAGGAACTCTTCGGAATGATGGATTGTTTTCGTGCGGAACATCTAACTAGACTCAGGAGCCACAGTTTGGCTACAACACATGGATGCAGTGTGGATTAAATTCAAAGTGTTTGTCAGGGTTTTATCCATTTGCAGTATTTATTCAGTCTGTTTGCTGAGCAAATGAAAGCTGGGTTAGGAAGAAGTTCACAGCATCTACATTATGCAAATAACACATAAATATGTGCAGAAAATAACAGAGGTTTTGAAGACCTTAATGATGAGGATAAAAAAGTACAACCTTCATCATGAATTAAAATTCAACATGATGGAAACAAAAAATTCACAATGGAACCAATAAAAAATGCAACAACAAATAGAGATCTAAGTTGTTAAGGATTCTATGATCCAAAGTCAGTGTCCATGAAACAGCAATAAAGCAATCAAAGTGCATTTCATTTGCAAATTTTGCTGAAAAAAAATCTCTCTAAAGTATGAAAAAGTACAGAACACATTGAGGATAAAGGTGAGCTTTTCCCAATTCATGATATTTTTCAATAGACTTATGTATGAAGCTAAACTATTTATAAAAATATTACAGTAGAGTCAACACTTGTGAATTATGCTATTGGGTGAGAAATTTGAATATATCATGGAAGGCCTGAAGAAGAAATAAGTCCGCATGAGTTGATGTAAAATCAGAGTTCGTTGTGGAAGTCAGGTGAGTGAGACTTCCTCTTACGCAAGCAGGTAAGTTATCAGTAGGGACTGAGTTCATAGCACGATGGTTGGTAGAGTGTCCAGGGAAATTGAAAAATCAAGAGAATGGCTGCAATTCTGGATGGGAATCCGTGTGAAGATTGCGCAGGGACAGGCTGTGTTTGTTCTGTTGAACGTGGGGTTGGTATGAGTGGGAGGTGCCACAATGAGAGCGAAAAGCAGCAGCACAACTGTTATGCCTTTAAAGATTATTGTTTTTAAGTATTTAACATTTAGATAATGTTTTGTACTTAAAATATCTCTGTGTGCACTCTTAATTATTAGCTTAACTGATTCAGTGGTCATCATCTGCTAGTTCCTCTACAATTTCCTCATCACAGAATCATGACTTTGACAATGTTCTTGTTAAACTTGTTTTATTTCCAAATGCTTTGTGGGAAGTCTGTGGTTGTTCTCATGATTCTTGAGTTCTTATGTATTTTAGATGGTTTATTTTGTTTGTTTTTCTATAGCTTTCTCACAAATTACCTCTGTCTTGTGCTGCTGTATATTGTTTTTTTTTTTTTGGTGTGTGTGTTTGGTTTTTGTTTTTTTTTTTTAACCACTAACTGTGTATATGTGTTTTATTTTGTATATAGATTTATATATTTTAAAAACCCTCTTTTTAAACTACCATTTCTTTTTTCACATAGCATGGTTCTTATTGCTACAACTGGTAAGTGTTCTTTTAAAACTAGAGTGTAATGACATTGCCAATATATGTGTCAGTACTTTTCTACTATTTTTTCTATTTTTGATACTTTTATTCCCTCAAGCATGAAAAATATTGGAGAAACCAAACCAATAAACAAATTAACTCATTTCTCTTACTTTGACTTCAACTCCCGAGGATCATATGGGTGTACAATAGCATTGTTTCCATAAAGTTTTCCATTGATTTTTCTCAATAAGCAGACTTTTCTTCTCCAGTGCCTTTTTGTGATCTTCAGCCAGGAATCATTCGCACAAGTGCATAGTTCCTAATGGTGTAATATTCTGATGCCTAACTACCATTTTTCTGTTTCCATTAGAGTAGATCTAAATTTGTCTGATACTGTTACTTTGCCATTCAAATTGAGATACACTTTACATATAACCAAATGTTGCAAGTATGCATATTGAGTTCTTTCCATTTCAATAAATGTATGCTTATTTGTACCCCAAGCAGAAATAAAGTTATAGAATATGAGAATTTTTCTAAGTTTCCAAATGTTTCTCCAACTCCTGAAGTCCTTAATTTTATAGTGAAGTTTCTTTCCTTCACTATAACATTTTTTTAAGTCTAGCAAATTTTGCTGCATACCAGGAGTTTGATATGTAATTATTTGATATATAATTTATCATTTTGCCTACTGATGGTAAGTAGATTTTTCCCAAGTATTTATCATTTTGTGTAATTCTGCTATAGTATTTTTGAGTGATTTGTGTACATTTAGATTTTTTTTCTAAAGCAAATACATGGGCTTGGAATTCTGGGTCAAAGTTGATGTGCTTTTTTCCTACTAGAAACTTTTGTGAAGGTGGACTCTACACTCATAGAACTAATTTTTCATAAACTTTCTATATTCTATGATACCTTTATTAACCTTTATTTCATTTTAAAATTATTCTTTCTGCCTCTACAATATATTCTTCTATATTTATCAAATAACCTGTTCAATTATATCTATGTATTCATCTTGGTAATAGTGTATGTATTTCTCTAATTTGCTCCCATAACTCAACAGAGTCCAATAATACAGTTTTTTTGAAAAAAAACATTCCATACTTTTTTGTTTTAGATAAACAGGGTTATGTAATATTTGTCTTTTTCTTAAAATAGTTTTTTTGGTACATATTTCACTTACTCTACAATATAACTATTAATCACATGAAATGTTGTGCAACCCTCATCACAATCTATTTCAGAACATCTTCCCACCCTGAAGTATGGTTTTACACTTCAATATATTTGGAAATTATAAAATATTTTCTTTATTAATATCATGTTGATGCTATTATATTGCATATGTTGTAAGAGTTCTATATATTACATTTTATTGAGATTAAATTTTCTATGATTTACAATTCACAGTGAAATCAATTATTTGAATACAATTTTACATATCTGTACACATGGGGTTTGTGTTTGTATTCAATGTAATAGTTGGGGTCTGGTCTATTTGTGAGTCTATGGAAATCCAAGGCTTCTAGCACCCTTCAATATGGAGGCTCTTCTCTTTTCAGTGCTTTTGAGCTTTTACTCAGATTGAAGTGAGTTGATTTCTGAGGAGTATTTCCTTTGGCTTGTATCTGTGCTTAATCATCTACCAAAACCAGACAGCGGTGATCATTATATTTTATAGTCAATCCAGAAATTGTTGTTTCATTCCTCTAAGCATTCTTATGTTTAAAATATTTGAACGATTTTAATGTAATTTTCTTCTCAAATGTATTTTATAGTATTCATGTCTCTGCTTTCAAAAACTTATATTGGAGTTTTGCTTTGAATTGTGCTGATCATTAGTATCAGGATGAAGAGAAGTGAAATCCGGCTTGTTTGAACCATCGTACAGTATAGGTAACTAACCTCTTGACTGCTCAAGGGAGATGAGGATCCGTGTCAACAGCCCCAGGGAGAGTTTTATGAGACTGACTTCAGAGAGGCTTCGAGCCTCCAAATTTTTAACTTTTGTAGCATCAACAAAATTAGCAGTGTTTTAGATAACAATTCAGTTTCCTCAATTTTTGTAAAGCTATTGAAAGTTTCACCTCATAATTAGTGAAATGTTATAACATGTGTTTTTCAAAGAAAAATAGTTCATAGAAGCTGTAGAATTTTTGTTTGTAAATGGATATTTCCATATTACCATTTTCAAAAGCACAGCCAAATTTTGTTATTATTGTTAGGTGTCATCAGATCAGTTCCAACCCCTCGCGACCTTATGCACAACAGAATGAAACAATTGCTCTTATGCTTTTGCCAATTGTTGCAACCGCTGTGTCAATCCACGTCCTCGAGGGCCTTGCTGGTTTTCTCTGACCCTCTATTAGATCAAGCACGCTGTCCTCCTGGGATTTGCCTATCCTGAGATGTGGGAGGACAAGAGGGCTTTTCCACAATTACATACTCCAAAACATTAAGCAAACAATTTGCCAGCATTGAGTTGGAAGTCAGTAGTGAAATATTCTCCCTGAAGCCCCCAGTTATCTGAGAACTTTGTGTGTCTCACAATAGAGCTGGCTCCCCTGCTGTTATGATGATGGTTTGCTTCCATTGAAGCCTGTGGGTGGATTCATAGGCTGTTGTTAATGATCGCTAGTGTACCTTGTTTAGCCACCTCCAAGGGTCTGGGGTCTGGTCTTGTTACATGGGACCTGAATGCCTCTCTCTCCTATAAAGGTGTACATGTGACACAGCCCCTTCCTATGACAGCCTCTCCCTGTGATGTACTTAATTAGGGGCCTTGCATGGCTCCAAAGGGTATATAAGGATTAGGTATGCTAAAGAGGCTCTTTCTCCACCCCTCTGGCTCCTGCCTCTCTCAAGCCCCCTCAGCACCAGATGCTCTAGGATCCTCTCCCTCATGTAATTGCTTCCCCCACTCTATGTTTCTCCCTCTGGACAGCCCCGTCGGCAGAGGTGAGCCTTTCATATGCATATGTGGTGGTCATATTAGTGGACGTATTTTTAAATTTTAAAGGAACCTCTCTCACTTTTGACTACTAAGTCGGACTACTCCCTTAGATTTGATTCTTCACTAGAAGAACTCTTAAGACTATATGTGACAGTCATCCACTGTGCTACATGATCACATGTATGTTGAATGAAAACAGATAGAAATAAAGAGACAGGAAGGGTGAGCTTTGCCAGGATCATGTGACCCAAAGGGCCCTGCTACACATCAACGCATCAGTGCCTGTCACCTGTGAAATAGCTCACAGAGCTTCCATGCCCAAAGATTAACTGGAGTTATTACATTGGCATAGTGGACTGCATGATGCTGCTTTCTTTTGTAGACAGTATAATGCTGTTTTTGAATGTAAACTAGTGTCATATGGACTTTCCTCTTGGACTGCTCAGCTCCCTTCCAAAAGAGACATTTCTCATTCTTTTAAATAATCAGGCATCATGTCAATACTAGAGATACTGTGGACATTCCATAGTTTTTAAGTTTATTTCTAAGAAAATAAGACAAACACTAAATAGTGTGGATATAATTTAATCCTTTAACACACAAAACATGAACTCCAAAGATATAGAAAAATTTCAAGAATTTTTTTAAAACCATTGATTTAGAACTTAATATGAAGAAAATATTGAGCATGCCTTTCAGGGGTAAATAAATGAGCTTCTCATTAAAAAGTTAAGAATACCAGAGAATATTAAAAATAATAAATAAGTAAATAAATAACCAAATTTAATTCAATCACGAATAAATAACAAATAACTCAAGAAATAGACCTCTATAAAGAAAACAGAGCATCAGAATTTGATAAAGGGTCGTTAACAATATGAAATATGCAAAAGACACCACCTTGTTGATAGAGTATTTGCAGAATTTACTGATGAAAACCACGTTAATAGGAGGGAATGGTCTATGATGAAGAACATCGTCATTGGTAGAGGTTTAGTGAAAAAGCAGAAGATTCCTAACAAGATGGATTGATTCAGTGATGGGCACTGTTTGTTAAGCTACACATGGAGTCACTATAAAAAAAAATGAATGAAAATACTATGGCTTGAGGTGGGGAAATCTTAGTCCTTAAATAATATATTTGTCTTTTACACTTGGCATAAGTCTTTTATGACAGATTTACTTAATTCAATATGTTGTTCAGTTTTCTGATTGTTGGTTCTGTGGACACTAATTGTAGATTCAAAATAAAATTCTTAACAAATTTAAGATTTCCTCTATTTATTATTATTTTTTGTTTATTTTGTGGGCATCATTGCCCATTGGTTGGAGTAGGGGGGGCAGCCTTGCTCCTGGAGAGCTGCTGCTGGATTTGAACTGCCAACCCTGTGGGCCGCAGTCCCTTACACAACCACTACCTCACTGGGGCTCAGCCCTCTTGTACTATATTGCTTTCTGGCTCAGTTACAAGAAATTTGTTTTCTTTATGCTGAGTTGCAATTTAGGCTGAAAGCAGCAGTATTTGGTTTTCATCAGTAAATTCTGAAAATACTCTTTTTGTCAACAAGGTTTTGTCTTTTGCATATTTCATATTGTTAATGACCCTTCATCAAATTCTGATGCCCTGTTTTCTTTATAGAGGCCCATTTCTTGAGTTATTTGTTCAGCATATATATATTGAATAAATATAGTGATAGGGTAAGATATTGATGCACAACTTTCATGATTATAAGCCAGTCAGTATCCCCTTATTCTTTTCAAATAACTACTTCAAGGTTTCAAAGGTTTCAAATGACACAATTAAAAGCTTTGAAATTCCTATTAGTTGCAATGCTATTCATAGTTTTATTGTCATTCACAGAGTTGAACACTCTGCATATCCAATAGAATACAAAATATTCCTCATATCTTCTGCTTTTAATCCAGATGCATCTGAGTTCAGCAATGTAAGCCATAGAACCTTGGATAAATTATTCTTATCGGTTCCTTTAAACCCAACAATTTACTCAATGTCAAAAATTAGTCTATTAATCAAGGAAAGGATAAAGGATTTTTTTCATCTTAGTTTTCACTGTAAAAATTTCCCCTCAATTAATATATTGAAATATCTTTGTAATATCTTTACAAACATTTTAAGGGCTCAGCCCTGGTTGTGTAGTGGTTGAGTGCGGGACTGCGGCCCACAGGGTTGATGGTTCAAATCCAGCAGCAGCTCTCCAGGAGCAAGGCTGGGCTTCCTGCTCCTACCAGGGCAGTGATGCCACAAAAAAAAAAAAGAGAAACATTTAGATATTTGAGTATTTTCCTGCATAAACATGTAACTTAAAATACCATCAATTAATTTATTTTTATTATAACTACTTATATTAACTTACAATTATAGAACACCATATGATTTTGAGAATATTAAAAATGCATAAGTGCATTAGGTAAATGCTTATAATTTTGCTATTTTTATTATAATATAACTCAGTTTGTGTTGAATCACTTGCAGTTCTAAAATCCAGTTGTACATAAATGAACCTACATTAAATGTATAGCAATATATGCATATATATGTGTGCTGGAGGTAAGACAATAAAAGACAAGCTACCAACTGGAAAACTTGAAATTGAGGAGAAAAGAATAATAAGCCCCATAATAACATATAGAAGACAAGAAAATAGCAATCTAGTTTAGTGATAGGAAATTTCATTTTCTCCACAAAAACTGTGAAACTTTTGAGAGGTGTAGGACAATAAAATATAAAATTATGAATGAAATAAAGAATTATTGACCTTTTGTGTCAGAAATCCTAATAGGACTGGTACTATTCAATCTCAGAGAAAATGTGCAGTTAGTAGATTAGAAACAGCAAAGCTACTTGGTTCAAGTGACCCTATGATTAAATTCAATATAACTTAGAACAGTGACCTAAATGCTATATCAAACTGGAGTTTGGATTCTCAAAGGCATATTTTCAAGGTGTAAGAAAAGAAATGGAGAAAGTTGTCTAGGAAATAATAAGATAAAGCTAGAGCAAGTGAGGATGGGGGAAAAAAAATCCACTGTCCTCCAAAGGGGGTAAAAAAGAAAAGAAAAACATGCTACTTAATAAGTAACTTTACAAAAGAGTGGGCCTATGCATCCCCTTTCAGAATACATGTTACTTTAATGTGAATGAAGTACTTCATTTTCCTTTCCTTCAACGATTTATTCTCTTAGTGGTCATAACATATTAATGCTAGCAATAATTAAATTCCATATTAAATCAAACTCTATGTTTTTTCCCTGAAGAATGCATGGAGGTTAGCAATAATTCTTATTGGATCATAAAGTAGGTCCTTAGGAAATGGAACTAAGAAATTATTCCCTAAAGCCTATCCACAGGAAAAACCTCACGTTTTATTAAGTTGTTAAATAAAACAGTAGGAGAATTGGGAGTCTCAGTAACTGAAATGAAGAAATTTAGAAACGTAATAATGTTAACTTTTTTTATTTCAGGTGAGAGAGTATTATGATATGCAATGAAGCTTGATTTAACCAATTTGTGGCCAAGCAAATAGTTATCAAATAATAATCTTAAGCCAAGTAGAAGGCCGGACAGTTGAAGGCTGCTCAGAAGTCACCCAAATTAAACATTTCTGAACTTTCCTTGGCATGTACACATATATACATCCTTAAAGTCACATACCTTCATTCCTCAAAGGCCAAATGCTAAAGAATCCTATAATTACAGTTAGGAGATCGTTTTAACACTGAAGGTCAACTGAGTTAACATTTAGGATGGCCTAATTATTTCTTGTTTCCAAAACACTACAAAGGGGATTTGTTGTCGCTGTCTTCTTTTTCTATGCACATAACAATTGTAAAAGTTGATATTTTAGCCTGAGGAAAATGTAATATATTAATCTGTGTATTGCCTGTAAGCTATGTGTTACTATAACATGGTTGATCCTCTTTGTTTAACCTGTATTTTCCCATGCCAAAAAAAACTTCAGATGATTTGAGTTACTTAATTTTTATTCATATTTCTTTATGAAAGTTCAAGAAACATTTACACAGTGCTTTAAAATTTTGCCCCTGTTATGTGCATTAAATGGTCATAAGCTTGCATTTTATATATTGTTCTTATTATCTCTCAGATTGTAATTGAGTATTATCTAATTAAAAAGTCATAGTGACATATGTGTGCAGAGTTGAACAAGGGATAATATATACTTATAGAAGATTTTGTCATCTGAGGCCCCTGCATTGTAGGAAATGTTCTCATCATAGGCTATTTTATGACATAAATAAGAGAATATTCAATTTGTGGGGAACTTTGATAACTAACAAATACACCATAAAATACATTTAAAAAGCAACAGCATTTGGAGCCATCTATTTGGCCAACAGACTGAAAAAAGGTCCATATCTGTACTCATTGAATAAAAGGTATCTCAACAGAATTCTCCAAGTAGGAGAATATAATTAATATCCCACACAAATAAAATTCTGCTAAAGATAATGCAACAGTGGTTGTATCACTACATTGACAGGGAGCTGACAGAGGCTCAATCTGAAGGCGGAATAGAAAACTCAATAAGGGACTATCATTGCTTAGGTCAAATGAATCTTGTCAGAAATAAAGTCATATGATATTTATACTTGTGTTTTATTGACTATGCCAAGGCATTTGGTTGTATGGATCATAACACTGTGGATAACCTTGAGAAGAATGGGAATTCCAGAACACTTCATTATGCTCATTTGGAGTTGTATACAGATCAAGAGGCAGCTGCAGGAACAGAATAAGGGATTATATCCTCATACTTATTCAATCCGTATGCTGAACAAATAATTAGAGAAACTGGATTGCACGTAGAAGAACTGGGCATCAGGATTGGAGGAAGGCTTACTAACCTGCTTGATGAAGGAATGCAGAGATTCTTCTTTAAACTGAAGGGAACTTGAAGCACTTACTAATAAATATGGAGGTTTGCAGCTTTTAGTGTGCATTACAACTCAATGAAAAGAAAAGCCAAATCCTTACAACTGGACAAATGTGTAATACTGGTATTATTATACTAAATGGATAAAAATTGAAATTGTCAAATACTTTGGGTTGTTTGAATCCACAATAAACACTCATAGAAATAGTAGATAAATCCATTTACATGTGATATCGGGAAAATCTCCTGCATAATGTCTCTTTAGAGTGTTTAAATGAGTTTGAGGACTAATGCGTGCCTGACCCAACACATGGTGTTTTCAATTGTTTCATAGACATCTGAAAATTGGATATTGAATAAAGAAGAATGAAAAAGAATCAAGAGAGAATGTGTTTGAAGTAAACTTTTGGTGAAGAATTTTGAAAGTATCATGGATTGCCAAAAGAACAGATATCTTTGGAAGAAGTCAGCCAGAATACTACTTAGAGACAAAGTTGACCCCACTTTGTCTTGCCTCCCTTGGATATGCTATCCTGAGAGACCACACCCTGGAGAAGGACATTATACTTGGTCAAGCAGAGGGAAGTAAAACAGAGGAAGGCCCTTGTGTTGGTCCAGGTTGACTGGAGAAACAAATCAAATATATATATCTCAAACAGTCATTACATATTAAGAAAACATCCTCGTCCAGTGCAGGTCAAGTCCATAAGGCTGACATTAGCACATAATTCTGAGAGTAGTCTATCAATTCATCTTCAGACTCACACAGCACATGCAATGATGCAAATGTTGGTAGAACACATGCCAGTAGGTGCAAAGTCTTGTGGATCCACTGACAGTGGAAGTATAACAGGCCTCACGTGGATCTCTACTTGCGCCTCCAGCTCTGTTTGTGGTTCTTCGACAGGAAGGTGAAACAGAAATAGTGTGTGGGTGGTCTGCCTTCTGGGAGGAGTGGAGTTCCCAGAATCCTCATGAGAAAGTCACACTCACAAGGAGTCATCATCAGGCTGTGACCTAACTGACTAGACTCCCCCCTATACGTATTGAGCAATTTGATATGAAATTATGCAACTACCACAGTTAGCCACAAGTTAGATTGACCACAGTGGCTGCAACAACGGGCTCGAGGCTTGAAACAATTGTGAGGAAGACACAGGCTGTGTTTTGCTCTATACTGCATGGGTCACTATGAAATCTCAATGCATCAATTTTACCAATTTATTGACCTTATATGATTGTTATCCTTATCTGTGGGAAAATAAGCTGAGAGAGTATCTAAAAAGCAATAGTTTCTAAGAATGCAATTATACAACTGTATGCTTATTTATGATGTTTAAATTGAATGACTTCTTACTTGAAGAACTTTAAGGATGCAGGTTCTAAATCACCATCATTAACTCTCTCTCTCTCTATATATATGTATATATATAATCTTCTGCTATAAAATAAGAGTCACCATTAAACATAAACATATGCCAAATCAAAATGATATATCAATTCTTGAAAATGCTGAAAACCAATGATATTACTTTGGGGGCTAATATGCACTAATAAATGCCAAACAATACTATTTTCAATAGCCTCATATGCATGTGGAAGTTGCACGTTGAATAAAGACCCAAGAACAATAGATGGATTTGAATTATGGCACTGGAAACAAATGTTGAAAGTTCCATGAACTGAGCTCCTGGGTGGTTAGGAGGTTTCAATGTGGGCTGTGATCCAAGTGGTAGGCGGTTCGAAACTGACAGCAGCTTAGCAGGAGAAATTTATTACTTCATTAAATGGTTACAGTTTAGGAAACTCACAGGGGCTCGCTGTGCATCAGCATTGGCTCAATGGTAGTGAGTTTGGTACTTTGGTTAGTCTTTGAAAAAGTATGGTCAGAATACTCCTTAAAAACAATGATGAGGAGTCTTCATCTCATATGCTTTGTACATGTCAAAAGGGACCAGTCCCTGAAGGATATTGTGCTTGATACTGTAGAGGCACAGCAAAAACTGCCCTTCTACTTTGGCAAGATAGATTGACACAGCGACTACAATGATGGGCTCAAAGATAAGGATAATTGTGGAGATGGTGCGAGACTGAGAAGTTTGTACTTCTGTACTACAAATAGAATTTGGTTACTTTTTATCCATTTGGATGGATAATTGCAGCACCTCTCTACTAAGGATTATACTGGTATTTTTTATTACCTTTGTTATAGCGAGGATTTCCCCCTATTCATATTTTGTGGATGAATAGAAAAGTATATGTGCTGTATGTTAGCAAATGCCCTATCTGTGTCAATAGGTGTTATCATGTGATACTTTTAGTTTTAAAGTATATCTTAAATTGGATTGGTTTCCCCCCCAATGTTCAGCCATCCTTGGAACCATGGTATGAATCCACTTGATAATAATGTATTGTTTTTTACATAGTTTACATTTTATTGGCTAGAATTCTTTTGATTTTTTTCCCCATCTATAGTTATGAGGGAGGAGTCCTGCCTGATGAGGTAGTTGGTTTAGCCTTGGGCTGCTAATTTAAAAAATTATTTTTGCTCTCTAGTATTTTTAAATAAGTACCATGGATATGTGTTTTTCATTTACTGGTGACATTCAAATTTGACTTGTGCATTCAGAAGAGTAACAAAGTTTTTAAATTTTAAAGTTGAATGTGTGGCAGGACTCCCTGTTGTGCAATATGCATCCCCCTTTGAGTTGAAGCTGAATAAGAGAACCACAAACGAAAATCACATTTCATAAGTTCCATTACAATTTAACTTTTGTCTGATAAAATGTAGAATAACAAAAGTATATGTGCTAATTCAAGCTTATGAACTTAAGAGGTGCCACAGCTTTCCCAAGTCTTAATATTTTGAAAAGAAACTGAAATATCCACCTTGGAGATGGTCTACATGTTTATGGCATCAAAAGTGGAATTCAATTGCTCCAACATTTCTATACTTATATTCTCCAGTCTTTTGGATGGGTAAGAGGGATGGAATTCTATTTCTATGAGCTATCTTTTCTGTTACCTTATGTTCTTTGTAAAATATCAAAGGAGATATTTTAGCTAATAAAATGAAGAGTTCCAATTATTTATAATTAGGAGAATAATTTAAAATGATTAGCAGAGGAGAGGAATAGAGGAATGCCTGTGATTACCTAAATTTGTACCTGAGAAATATTAAAGGTAAGGGATTCTAAAATATGTGATTATAATTCCTACATAGGAAATTGGAGTGTGAGCAGGGCTAAAAGACACGTAAGGTGTGGGTAGTCTAACCCAGGGACTACTTAGTTTTGTCATTTTTGTAAATATAAATGTCAATCATCTGAAAAGCAGGAAAGACTCCCACACCATAAAGAAAACATAGACATTTTGTATAGGTCTCTTTGGGTTTATTATGATGATGAGCTATAGTTTTCTCTGTAAGGTTCTTTTGTTTCTTTGGTCAGATTTATTCACAGATATTTAGCCATTTATGTGACTACTGTAGATGGTATTGATTTCTGTTTGGGGGATTCTCAATCTTGTATATGAGAGGGTTCCCTAAAATACCAGAGCATTGTTTTTCCCCCCAAAGTTATGCATTCATTTTTAACTTTTTATAAAACAACCTTATCACTGCCAAAGAACTCTCCATTACACTCAATACATTTGACAAATCTATGATTCCATTCTTGGAAACATTTTTTCAAACTCATCTGTTCAGATGGCTAACATCGCTTCCTTGTATATTTCTTCAATTCTTCTACATAACAAAATCACTGTTCTTTCATGTCTTTCTTCATTCATGGAAACAAAAAGAAGTTGCATAAAGCAAGGTCAGAGTAGTACTTGTGTGGGGCAAAAGAGGCTTGCTGTTGTGGGGTTTTTTTTTTTCTCCTTTGCCCCAAACTCTCACACGGAGACGGCTGCATGAGCAGGTGCATTGTCATCGTTGCATTTGTACCACAAATCAGGCCTCTTTTTGTGCACACTGTTAATGCAATCTTTTCAGAACCTATAAAATAGGAAGCTTGGTTAACAGTCTGACCTAGTAGAACAAAGTACAGAAGCACTATCCCCCTCTATTCAATAAAACAAATGAGCATCTTCTTGGTCTTTGAGTTCACTCAAAGAGCTTTTTTATAGAGAGGTGATGATGGTCTCTTCCACTGTCTTCATTGATGTTTGCTTTCAGGGTCGTAAGAATAACAGCATATCTCATTATTAGTAATGACCTTGGAAAAAACTTTGAATCCCTTCTGGTTACCAGGGCTTTCCTTGTGAGAAGGTCATGCCCACATGGAGGCATCCTCAGACTGGGAACTTACTGCAGGCGACTTCACCCCTACACCTTCATACAGCTGTAAGCTGGCCTGAGATCATGCAACTACCACTGACTCCCCCTGTCAACTTGACACCTGTGCACAAATTTTCAGCCAAACATAATTTTTTGGCTAGATATAATTAAAAATAGATACTTATGTTTGCAGCTAACAGGAAATATAATATTCCAAAAGTGAATAAAATAAAAATATTTATGCCTAAAATCTGCAGTCATGTGGGCACCTATAACATAATCCTATAAACTTATCATTATAGTGCCCCACTAATGAAAATTTATACCTAAGTCACTTCATACCTCTGTTCCCCAAATTTTGAATATCCAATTCCTTTATTGGCCATTTATATAAACCTACTGCTTTCAGGAGACAAGCATGCTCTTTGAGGTGAAAAAATTTTTGTTCCAATTGGAACTTTATGAGTATCCATCCATAAGTAATGTCATATAAATACAGCCCATGCATAAAACCAGTAACAATATGCATCATTTCATAGGCTCAAATATTATCTTCATAAAGTCAGATTCTGGTCAACTCAGTGTGGGCAACCTCACTTAGCCTCAATAGATCGTTCATTGACCAACTTATCTTTTGACCATGGGCCCCTTCACAAATTCTCAACAACTCTAGCCCTCTGGCAAGACAGAGATAATGACAGAGGATTAGGTTCCACACAATTCATTAAATCTCAGACCACTCAACCTTCTCGTGTGTGTCCTCTGGTCACTGTGAACCAGCTCAGCAGGTGTCAGTGGCCGGATTCAACCTGTTTCTCTGTTGTTGTTTCTCTCACTTCTACCCAACAAATGGATTCACTTGATCACCTAGAGAGCATTTCAGGCAGTCTGCAAGTTCCATTGAATATTCCTTCCTGGACAGCTGGGTTCCTTCAGGGCTCCAGATTTTACTAGCTTCAGAAGCAAAACTCCAGGTGAAAATTCAAAAGGGCTAAATGGCTCTTTTTGCTATTCGGTTTGCCAACAGTTCTTTTGACAAATCTGTTTAAATGCAAAAATCCTGAGCACCCAAAGGACTGGGTGGAACTACTTTCTTGAAGCATCTTTTGCAGGTATTTATTTCCTAGTAACACATTTAACAGATCCAATAAATGCATGGAGTAGTGGGATTATAAACTCTTCATATATTGCAATATCATTTTATCATATATTATCTTAATTAAAATAGGTAGAAAAATCAGTATAATCCTACTACTGCCAAACAGATTCTTAATTTAAATAATAACAAACACACACACACACACACACACACACACACACACATATATATATATATATATATATATATTAGGGGTTTTTTTGGTTATTTTTTGGGGGGCATCACTGTCTCAGGTGGTCATGGGTGCTACCCAGTGTCGCCCCTGAGAGCCGCGGCTGGATTTGAACCATCAAGCCCACAGGCTGCAGTCCCGCAATCAACCACTTACACCACTGAGGTTCAGTCCCCAAACATGTTTTTAAAATACTCAAATTAAATCTTTTCCTATCTAAGCTGTCCCATTCATATGCAATATGGCCTTAGGTTTCTGGTTGCATCAAGCCAAAGGTTGGCTTTCTGTCAACAATTATGCCTACGCAGCGTGACCTCAGAGAAGTTTAATACATATTTTTGCCCTCTGAGATTTACCACATTCATTTTTACTGTTTCAGGCAGGAATAAAGATAATTTTTGTGAATCAACAACTTTTGTACCCCATGTCCTTCCCAGAAAAACAATTGAATAAACACCATAGCCCTAGCTGACATCTGGGTAGCCAAAGAAGGCAAACTACCATAAAGCAGACGTTAGACAAGCCTCCACCCTCCATCTTCATAATAGCTTCCTCTAGTATTTCACTCCCAAGGAAAACTACGTGGACAGCAGAAAGAACAGTAATTGGGAAATAGTGGACTTGGTGCCAGAAATGGATTTCATATGAAATAATTTTGCAAAACCAATGATACATTCATAACACAAACCCCTTTTAAACCCCAATAAAAAGCAACTATACACATGAATTTCTCCAGTTGGAATACACAGAACTCAAAATCACTACCCCTGTGGGGAGAATGCAATGGAGAGGCTTAAAATCATCAGTTAAAACCAGAGTATGACTAATCAGGACAGAGTATCAGTTGCTCATATCTAAAGTTCAGGCTAAGCTAAAGAAAATTAAAGCAAATCTATGAGTCAAAAGACCATGTTGAGTCTATTCCACCTGAGTTTGGAGAACAGAGTTGACACATTGAGAACTAGTGACCAAAAATCTGATGAGCTGTGAGAGAATCAAGATTACCAATCAGGAAGAAAGCAAAAGATCATTAAAAGACCAGGAAAGAAAGAAAAGGTCAAACTGGATGTCAGAAGATGCTCTGAAATTTGCTTTTCATTGTACAGTATATAAAACAAGTGGAAGAAAGGATAAATTCCCAGTACTGAACAGAAACTTTCATAGGGCATCTCAAAAAGATTAAGTCAAAATTATAATAAAATGTTCACAGACATAGAATTAGAAAGCCAAAAGGAAGAATGCTGCACATCGGAAACTGAAGGCACTGAAAAAAATCAAGTGTTGAGTTATAATTTTGAAATATTCTATAAGCAAAATGCTGAATGATTCAGGGGCCATCATGAGAACATGAAAAAAATGCACAGAATCACTGTACTGAGAAGAAGTAATCCACATCCCACCCTTTGAAGAGGTAGCATATGAATGAGTATCAATGGTGCTGAAGGAAGAAGTTGAAACTGCACTGAATGTATTAGCCAAAAACAAGGTTCCAAGCAGTGATGGGATACCCACGGATATGTTTCAGCAAGCTGAAGAAACACCGGAAGCACTCATCATTCTGTACCAAGTTATTTGGACGACAGCTCCTTAGTCACCTGAGTGGAAGATATCTATATTTGTGCCCATTCCAAAGAAAGATGACCCAACAGAATGCCACAATTAGAGAACAATATCATTGTCATTGCACATAAGTAAGATTTGGCTTAAGATCATGCAACAACAATTGCAGCAGTACATTGACAGAGAACTGTCAGATGTTCAGGTCTGATTCAGAAGAGGATATAAAATAAGGGATATGATTGTTGATGTCTGAAGCATTTTGGCTCAAAGAAGAGAGTGCCAGAGAGATGTTTACTTGTGTTTCATGGACTATGCAATGACACTGGATTTTGTGTACCATAACAAACTGTGGAATGTTAAGTTTTCTACCATTGGCCAAATTAATGACACAACCAGCAAGGCAAGCAGCTCAAAACCAAAAGCCAGTCCTAGGGAGAAAGATGAGACTTTCTGCTCTTGTAAGTACTTAGTCTCAGACACTTACAGGGAACCTTCTCTCCTGTCCTTTTGAAAATTGACTGAATAGCATGACTGATAGGCTCAATGAGGATGGCTGATAATGTTCTCCGGCATAACATGACAAAGATGTCCCTAAGTGAAACCAGAGTCACATAGAATCTATGAATATACTAATGACTTTGGGGGTTCCACTTACTTCTAACCCCAATCTAAGAACCATAAATTCTTATGGCACACTACGCTCATCGTCATGAAGAACTCACTGATGACATGGATGCCCTAGCAAAGTCTGGTGAATAAATCAGATGATGCCCACCTGTCAGTTTGAATACATCTGCAGTCTAACTGGTTTGTCTCCAAACTAGCAACCATCTAATTGTGGATTCAATTTAGTTCACAAGGAACAAACCAACCAGCATTTGTTGACTGTAAATAATAAAAGCCAAAACCAGTGGTGGGCATTTTTCAGAACTTAAATTGTGAACACCTTTCAGAGGAAGATAAGACTTTTTCACAGTTATATTTCCTCCAAAATATTAAGCAAATATTAGTAACTATTTGCCAGTATCTGGTGGGAAGTCAGAAATTAGTTATTGTCCCCGAATGTTCCAGCCTGCCAGACCTCTGGCTGCAGGGCCCATCCCCTGCTGTTGTTTCACAATAGATTACCTCTCCCTGAAACCTGGAAACCATCAGTTTGGTCCCCAGTAGGCAGAGATCACACACTAGAGTTAATGATCTCTGAAGAATCACAGAACTAGTCAAACCACTTTAACCACATCCACGAGTCTGGGGTCTGCCTTTATCACATACCTCACTTTCCTATTATAGGTATGTCCCTAGATTGGCATATTATTGGCACGTGTATTACCCACAGCACAACCCTTTCCTGTACTTATGTCCTTACATGTAGAACTTGGTCAGAATAAAGGCGCTCTCTCTCGGCCCACCTCTCCTCCCTCAGATCCTCTTCCACTCCTCCCTGTTCCCTTTCCCCATGTTCTCACCTCCTCCTGTCACCCACCCCCTCTCCACATGGGCCATCAAGTGGGGCTGAGGTGAGCATGTTACCATGAAATGTGTTGGATTTCATTATTTATATCTCTCATGCGCTCTATGGCTTTAATATAATAATTAATTATCGCCATACAATTGTGCCTACTAGACCCAGGATATTAATGTTGGAGGCTGGCTCCTCAGACAAATACCCAATTGAAGAGGCTATGAATTATAATGGAAATGCAAGATTTGTTTTTAATATTCACACAGAGTAAAATTCTGGTGAAAATCCTCTGAATTTGGTTGAGGGATGTGAGGAACATTATTACGCAGACTGAATTAGAGTTATTCTAATGTTGACTGTGGCAGCTGTAGTTAGGTTAAAATGTAATATCATATGATCTCCCTATTTGAAGTGGTTTCAGACTTTGGTGTTTATTTTAAAATCATTTTACGGGAGGCTCTTACAACTCTTGTCACAATCTAAACATTCATCCACTGTGTCCAGCACATTTGTACATTTGTTGCCCTCATCATTCTCAAAATATTTGCTTTCACTTGAACCCTTGCTATCAGCTCCTCCCCCCCCCCCCGTTCCCTGTCCCTCATGAACCCTTGATAATTTATAAATTATTATTTTATCATATATTACACTGCCCAATATCTCCCTTCACCCATTTTTTCTGTTGCCGACCCCCCAGAGAAAAGACTATATTTAGCTCCTTGTAACCGGTTCCCAATTTCTACTCTGCCTTGCCTCCACCCTCCTGGTATCACCACTCTCACCACGTGACCTGCAGGGTTCATCTGTCCTGGATTCTCTGTGTTGCCGGTTCTAATCTGTACCAGTGTACATACTCTATTCTAGCCGGATTTGTAAGGTAGAACCGGGATCATGAGGAAGTATTTAAGAACTAGAGGAAAGTTGTGAGTTTCAGCGATGCTACACTGCACCCTGACTGACTCATCTCCTCTTCACCCACCCTCTGCAAAGGTGTTCAATTGCCTAGAGATGGTTTGTGTGGTTTTTCTAAAGTGAAAGAAAGAAGCACGTGGTTTAAGCTTCTGGTGAATTTCCTCTCATCTTAGACCAGGATTTGAGTAGACTTACTTTCATGCAGACTTTGGAAAGTGGAGAGTTAAATTAGAATTTAGCACTTTATCATTTTATCTCCCTTATAATTCATATTAAATTTCATCGAATTTCTAATATTTTTGCTTTCTTCCCAATTGTGTTTTTCATCTGTTTTATCTTGATATTGTTGCTAGTTTATAAATGTATTTTTTCTTCTGTATAGAAAACCCAAGATAGTTAAAGGTATCGAGACAGTAACTAGTTCCCAGAAGGTATTGGAGGGAAGATTAGGGGCAACAGAAAGGTAATCATAAGTACAAGAATGAATTAGGTGTTGTAAAATTGGTTTTGTGAATGATTTTACCATTCTTCTTGATGTGATTTAATGACCTGAATATTTGAATTCTATGATATGTGAAGTATATGCCAATAAACTGTCAAAATAAATATAGGATAATAAACAAATAAAATTAATGAGAGAACACATAGCCACCAGCATAGTACATGAGAATCCTGCCTGAAGTTTTAGTGACAGCACCCGTCACAACCCTCAGGCTATGAGACAGACCCTGGAGATTTCCCTAGATATGAAGACAGCTGTGGACTTCCAAGGCCGAGGAGGAATAAAATGGAAGGCCTTCAGGCATTAAGACTAGTTTGAAGAGTAGGGTACCCTTTGGGCAATTACAAGAGGTAACAGAACTTGGTTACATTTTTTGGAGCGGAAGAGAGGTTAAGGAACCACATGAGTGGGAACCTGAACTCCCAGAAGAAAAATACTTGTCAGTGCAACTGAGATGAGGGATTGCATACAGAAGAACTGTACCCTTACTAGGGTAGTTTGTAACCTGCAAACTTTCCTAATAAATACCCATAATTCAAATTATTTTCTGTGAGTTATATGTGGCCATTACCAAAGGACTATAGAACCCAGAAAGGGATAATTGGTGTCAAGAAGAGGGTAAAGAAGGAAGGAGGGGGGAGGTATGTTGGACATGGGGGCTAGTGAAGAGTTGGATTCTCCTGTCAATGGAAGGCTGAGGATGTCAGGGAAGATCCAGAAACAATTTATGGACAAGGGACGACCCTAAGGGGCTTGAACAATTAAAGACAACAGTAGAAAATGCTATTTGTTTACAGTACATTCTTACGATATCAATGTTCTACCAGTATGTGCTTAGATGGAGATAAAGAATGAGCAGGTGTGGGAGAGAGAGTGGAAGAATTCCCATATATATATATGTGTGTTTGTGTGTGTGTGTATATGATGAAGATAGGACTCTTCCACAATTACATACTCCAAAATATTAAGCAAGCTATTTACCAGCATTCAGTGTGCAAGTTAAGGTAGCTATTCTCCCTGAAGCTCCCTGATGCCTTTGCGTGACTCGTGATAAAGCTGATTCCCCTGATGTTAGGATGAAGGTTCCCTTCCCTCAAGGCCTGTAGGCAGGATTCAAGAGCCATTGTCAATGACTCCTAACAAGACAGTCCTGTTCATCTACCCCCAGGAGTCTGAGATCTCCCCTTATCACATCCCTCTCCCCTTAGTCACATAGGCATCCCTAAGCCATTGTCACCATATGGCTCTTATGGCAGGCCTCTCTTGCTACAAGTCCTGACCGGTGAAGATAGAGCTCATGTGTCCTCCATAAGGTTATTTAAACAGGGAAAATTAATGTTCGCACTCTCTGCTGCCTCCCTCCTGCCCCTGAGCCCGGGATGCTCTCACCTCCTCTCCCTCATCACATAATCCCTCCCTTGCCTCTCTCTCCACGTGGACCACCAATGCCAGCAAAGGTGAGCATGCTACCTTGATGTGAAATGTGTCTGACTCTTATTGTGTGTCTCTTTCTCATGCTCTCTATATCCTTATTAAAATAAATAATAATGATCACTGTACAATTGCACCTGTTGAACCCATAATGTATGCATCAGAAGCTGGCCTCTTCTGATATATACATATATATGTCTGGAAGAGGATATTTTTATGTTCCTCATTAGATTCTTTGCAAATATGTTCACGAATGTGTTGGAGTACACATAGAGCAAATTTATGAATGCCTGTGTTAGTCCAGGTAGACTAGAGGAAAAAATTTCAAAGACACGCATATGGATTTAAGGAAAGGGTTTATATACAAAATGTGACACTGAGAAGGCATCCCAGCCCAGTCCAGTTCAAAGTCATAAGCCCGATATAAACCCATATGCCTGAAATCAGTCTATAAAGTCTCCTTCTGACTCACAAAGTCACAGGTCAGTGGGTGCAGAATTCCGGCACTGGCAGGGGTCTCCCCATGGCTCTTTGCTTCCAGGGCTCAGGGTCTATCAACAGCATGCTGCTCTAGCTTCAGAGGTCTGGCTCCATCAGAGCAAGGCTGCGTGGTCTCTCTGATGGCTCCTCCAGCCTCTCAGACGTTGCCAGTGATTTCCTTTTCCGTGATTCATTGTCTCTGAGACAAACTCCCAACAACTGGGGAAGATAGCTTCTCATCTTCATGAGGGAAATATGGCAAAGTTTCCCAGAAGTCTCAGGAGAAAGCCATGCCCACACAGAAGCCACATTGGCTACTCAATGGCTATCTCCAGATTTACAGGCTAGACTCCACCCCTACACCTCAATCATAAAATTAACATAAACGCATGACTGCCATAATGGTTGTTAGGCATTATAAAACAATTTGGTAGAATGAGACCCGGATATATAGAAGCAGGAACATAGTCTTTGGGGATACAAAGGTCAGTTAGCCTAACTTTACTTACAAAAGCTAAGCTTCATATTCTACAGTGACATCTTAAAACGCATGAGATATCTAAGTTGTAATTATTCTCTCCTGGTCTGGAGAGGAAAGAATAGGAAACCAAATGATATATGGAGAGAATTAGTCTCGTGGAATAAATGACCCTCCAAACATTGCTCTCAACAACTTGAAGCCAAATCAACTTGATAGGGTCTTGCCACCAACACTCCCTGCTCTGAAAATGATCATCTGAGATGATAATGGAACAAATTGGAGATAAATGTGAAAAAAAAAAGTATCCCCAACTTTAAGAAATACCAGGCTTAATGGCTGGCTAAGAACTAGTAGAACTCTTGCGACTGTGGTTCTTAGTCACCCTTCAGTTAGAAACCTAGCTCACCCCAGTATTAGGAAAATCAATTCCTTAAGATCAAAGGGAAGCATTTACTCAAGGATAGAGTTCAATGAGTTAGGAAAACAGGAGAAATGAGACAAGACAATGCAGGGAGGAAATGGAATAAGTGAAGAAACATCTCTTAAAAATGAAGTAAGTGGGGCTGGCATAGTGGTTGTGCACGGGACTGCAGCCCACTGGGTTGGAGGTTCAATTCCAACTCACAAGAGCAAAGGCTAGGCCTCCTACTCCCACCACCAGAGGGCAGTGATGCCTAAAAAAAAAACGAAGTGAAGAAACATAAGGTAATAAGATGGATGTGTGAAAACATGATGAAGAACTGGGACTTCTGACATAACCATAATTTTGGGGAAACAGAATATAGATCTAGAGGCAGTTATGCTAATATAAGTAAGAGATGTATTGCTTAAAATAAATAAAGGTGTATATCACTATTATATATTTTTGCCATATTTATTCAATGTGGACACTGAACAAATTATCCTTGAAATTGCACCATATGAAGAATAACGAAGTATCATATTAGATAAAAGGTCCCTTAACAAACTAAAATATATAGTTGCCAATATCTTCTTGATGAATTATACAGAAGAGAACTTCAAGCACTTACTGATGAAAATTGACAACAGCTTTCAGTATGGTTACATCTCAACAAAAAGAAAACAAAAATTTCCATAACTAGCACAATAATGGATATGAAGACAAATAGAACTATTCAAATATTTTATTTTTTTGTATATATAATTAACACGCATGAAATACCATTTCAGAAATTAAATGATATAGGGTATTGGGCACATCTGTTGTGCAATTGTAAAGATTTTTGTAAAGTAGCTAATGTACTTAATTCAAAACATGGTGGCCATGAGTTTAGTTTTTGGAAGATATATGTGAATTCTGAACAATGAATAAGAAAGACTGAAGAATAATTGATACCTTTGAGTCTTCAAGATGGTAAAGATTGTTGAGTACATTGCCAGAAGAACAATCCAATTTCTCTTGGAACAAGTTCAGTCACAATGCTCCTTGGAAGCCAGGATGATAAGACGTCTCAGTACTTTAGATATATTATTTGAAGGAACCAGTTTTTCAAGAAGAAAATCATACATGCTAAAGAAAAAAGTTAGAGAAAAGAAATAAAAGGTTTTCAGTGACTGGTTTGGCATCATGACTGTAAGAAGGAGGTCAGCTTTTACAGATGAGGTGAGCATACATAGGACAGGGCAACAGTTTATTGTCTCTCACAACGTTCACATCACTATGAGTTGGAATTGACTTGAAAACATTAAACACAATAACATAATGCTACCTGCATAGCAAAACATAAATATCTAGAAATAAAACCAATTAAAATAAACCCTGACAGTTTCTGGCCTTAGAGAAGTTAGACTGAGTGATATCAAGTGAGTAAAATTATATATATATATATATATATATATGTATATATATATATATATATATATAATTTGCATTTATGAGAGGCTTAAAGGGGGGAAGGGTCAATGGTTTTATGAAACAATATTGTAAAAAAGTGTTGATTTATGTATGGCAAGAAGGAATCTCTCAGCAAATAGTAATTGAGGTTGGATATGAAAAGTCAACATCTTAAAAGAAGATAACTAAAGTTTAAAGGATAAAATTCTATTAAATATGTTCATCTATCTTTTGTTTTCATATTTTATAGTACAGAGACTACAAAAATATTTCAAAGAAATTATTGAATAAAAGTTCTCTGTAAACAAATCCAGATCAATCTAGAGACATGGGCCCTGAATGACAGACCTGTAGACTGCTTGCTGCAACATCAGCAGTTGAATCTGCCAGCTTCACATATGGGAATGGTTAGGGTGAGTGTTCGTGCAAAGATTTACAGCCTTTTTAACCCAAACAAGTGGTTCTCCTCTGCCCGCTAGGGTTTCTATAAATTGGAATACACTTATTGGTAGCCAGTGAGTGAATTCCAACTTAGCCATCAGGCTCTGGACCTGAGCAAGGATGTGGCTCATGTCATGGAGCACGGAGAACTACTATGTTCTGACTGAAGGCTCGCGCTGCCCAGGAGAATCTGATGGCATCGATTCACTATTGTAATATCATCAAATATTTACACTGCTGATTCTCTCCCTCTTCATGCTCAATCAATAGGGCATTGACACACTTAACATTGGTGAAATTACTTGATTATCACTTTGTCTCTCATTAAAGTTTCTTCAAGAGTAAGACAAATCTCTATTTCATTTTTCTAACATACAAATAATAATTTTGTTTTGCCTAGAATAGATTTGCAATAAGTGTATATTAAAAATGACCACTAAATTAAGGAATATATTGACTAAAACAGTTTAAGATTTTGACTGTTAAAATCAATTATCATCCATTTACTTGGAACATAAACATATTTTTAAAAATCAGGTGACTATACAATTTTATTGTGCAATGTAAAGCACTGCAATATGAATTAAAGCTCTCTGACATGCATTGTTTTACTTAAATTATATCAACTACCTGAAAACTTTTCAAATTGCCTTAGAAATGGAAAATATTTATTGAAAATTGACATTAATGTACTAGCTTATTGACTCTTTTAAAAATGCAAGACAATTGGTGTAGAAACAATCTCAAAATCAGAATCACAACATGTTAAGAATTCTGCTTATAAGCCAGAATATTAAAGATATCGCTCTTTAAGCATGTAAGTAAGAGTAAGTTAAAACTAAGCATAAACATATTACTCCAAGTTTACTGGATTTTCTATCAAAGAAAATAATGTTGGGGCTGAGCCCTGGTGGCGTAGTGGTTGTGCGTGGGACTGTGGCCCACTGGGATGGAGGTTCAATTCCAGCTCACAAGAGCAAAGGCTGGGTGGGGCTCCTACTCCCGCCACCAGAGGGCAGTGATGCCTAAAAAAGAAAAAAAGAAAAAAAAAGAAAAAAGAAAATAATAGCCTTGGGTTCGGTTTTCAACTCATCTGAAATTATGTAACCAACATATGACACTAATAATGACCAATCTAATGTAGCTTAGTAATTTCAGTCGCAATGAAATGTATTATAATGATTAAATTGTATCTACCATACTGGTTGGCAAAATTAATTAAATGTAACACTTTCCAAATTAGAAAAGTGTTTCTTTCGGTAAAATTTTGAACTAGTACATATACAGCTTAGAGAGTCATACTTTCCTCAACAGAATACCAGATAAGTATATTTATTTATACAAAAGTTTCCTTGTTCTTCAACCTATAAAAATTTTAAATGTCCTATAAAATGCTAGTATACAACATAAACAGAATATTTTATATTGAGACCAAGAAATAGTGACAGAAAATTGTCACTTTAAAATTCATCTTCCCGTTTTTAAAATTTGTGCTATTGTTTGTAGGTTCTAGCAAACCAGTTCAAATCCATTGAGACCCTCTGTATAGCAGTATGAAACACTGTTTGTGTTCATGTTTCAGCATGTGTATCAGTCTATCTCTTTGAAGAGCTTTCAAATTTTTGATGCCTTTCTGCTCTAACAAGCATGAGGTTCTTTGAGGAAGGGGGGAGCGGGGAGGGAGAGGGAGAAATGACGAGCTGATACCCAGGGCTCAAGTAGAAAGCAAACGTTTTGTGGCAGTCATGTGTTTATGTTAATTTTATGATTGAAATATAGGGGTGGAGTCTAGCCTGTTAATCTGGAGGTAGCCATTGAGTAGCCAATGAGGCCTCTATGTGGGCATGGCTTTCTCCTGAGACTTCTGGGAAATCTCGCAATATTTCCCTCATGAAGATGAGAAGTTATCGTCCCCAGTTGTTGAGAGTTAGTCTCGGAGACGTTTAATCACGGAAAAGACAGGATGCAGCCTTGGAGAAGTTGGAGGAGCCGGCGGAGAGACCACACGGCTTTGCCCTGATGAAGGCAGACCTCTGAAGCTGGAGTGGCATGCTGTTGGTGGACCCTGAGCCCTGGAAGCGAGGAGCCATGGAGAGATCCCCACCAGTGCCGGGATTCTGCACCCACTGACCTGTGACTTCGTGAGTCGGAAGGAGACTTTATAGACTGATTTCGGGCATATGGGTTAATATTGGACTTATGACTTTGAACTGGACTGGGCTGGGATGCCTTCTCGGTGTCACATTCCCTTTGTATATAAACCCTTTTCTTTATACCTATATGCGTGTCTATGAAATTTGTTCCTTTGTTCTGCCCAGACTAACACACGTGTTGAGAAAGATGATGGCAACAGATGCGCAAGTGTGCTTGACACCATGGATGGATGGATGGATTGTGATAAGAGCTGTTCAAGCTCCCAATAATATGATTTTTTTAAAAAAGCATGATGTTCTTTTCCAGAGACTGGTCTTTCCCTATAACATGTCCAAAGTATATGAGATGAAGCTTGTGATCTATTTGTGACATCAAATACCTAAAATATCTTAATTTATTATACCTTTGTTTATTGTTGCTGCTTTTTCTCATACCTACATGCAAGAGAACATATTTATACTACTCAATGTCCATGAGTATATATAAGTTTGAGAGAATCATAATTGTTAAATTAAGAACACCAAAATAAAATTTTAAAACCCAAATTAAGTACACACACAAATTAA